>JAQBSW010001119.1:0-149258 GCA_029291075.1 Eudiplozoon nipponicum
ATCAGTCATGTCATTTTACCGTATTTATGACATCAATCAATTAAATATATAACGGTTGGATACTGTTTGTGGAGGAGAAATAATAAATATACAATTATGTTTTAGGTGTTGCGCACCTAGTAAAAAATTAGTTCAATTATGAACAGAAGGATAAACCAAACAGAGAATGAACGGAATTTTGATCTGGTGCATATTTGTTTGGAGCTTACTGGCGACCCATTTGTAGGAGCCGCTATTACGCCCCTTAACCACTATTCATTTTGATGAGGAATGTGGGAAAATAGGACGGTACAATCACCTGCACGAATGTTTAAACTGCAGTAGTGAAGCTAATTTCATATAAAGTCTTCGACAATGCGACTTCAAAGGCTTACTCTATATATATATATATATATATATATATATATATATATATATATATATATATATATATATATATATATATATATATACAGCGAGTCTGTAAGGGGCATCAACACTATGGCTATTGTGTCAGTTCCTCATACCACCATTTTGTTACCGAAAATGCATATTGTACTAAAACTATGGTACATGAACAATGTTACAGAAAAGACAAAATCTAATTAAAAACGTCCGTACACCCAATCGCCAATAAAGCGAAAGCCTTGATAAAATTCATGACATCGATATACGAATAACCAGATCTCATACATCCATTTGTTATTCTTATTGAAACCAAGATTGCGATCTTGGTAAAAACACCTGTCCCGTTTTTCAATCCATAATAATGTCCCATACAAGCACTTTGACGCGCACACAGAGACACTTCCCTTGTAATCCCAAATCAACTCATCGCAAAATATTGTAAGACTACTACAAATATAAGCAAGCCTATCTGCATATCAGGAAAAATTAAATTTAATGCGTAGAATGAAAACTCAGCATGGATATACATTAAAATTTCTCATTGATGTTTGGTTTTATCGAATTAATCTTTCTAGCGCAAATAACCTTTGAAAATAGCCATTATAAAAAAGCATACACATAGTTATGCAATGTTGTCTTTAACTGAATAATCTAACGCAAATAAAGATGTATTTTATGTATTGAAATGGTTCGCAATTTACATTAATTTTAGATAAAATTACATTTGATATGTATTTTAAAATATATAAAATACAAACGTATTTGTGATGCTAAGATCCACAAAAATTTAAATTTGCGTCGGAAGTCGAATTGGTCAGCATCATTTCCATTTTCTAGATACCAGTGTCCAAGGAATAGGAAGTTTAGTTTAGTAAATGAGTTCCATTTTCTATGTTATGTAATTTCTGCCTAATATCAACCAAATAAAATTGTTAACTAAGCATTTTTGCGACAATTGCTTTTGTATTCCGACAATGGTTTCTTTTCGATATTTCGGCTTCTTACTTTAAATGCGATTTCTCGAAATAACTCATTGTTAGAATTTTTTGGAGTAGTGCAATTCTTAAATTATAGCGATGAGCGTTCATTAGAAAAATGTGAAAGAAAAAACAGTTATGGGAGTACAGAAGCGTTTGTTGCAAACAAAGTTTAGGTAATTACGAAATATCTTGTCGCGGTAAATATCTATTCAAAATATATACATATATCCAGCCACAATTTGAAAAAAAATTCTATCCAGAACGTTTACATTTTGAAAGACATGAAGATTTTACCAAGTAATGGATACATTTCATGACATTTGTACGTACTTTATTGAAATATCACGATTTCTACATGATATAGCGAAGGAAATAGATAGTGATAATAATGTATGTTAGAATAAACAGTCATTTATTACGTAGGTTGTGGTAAAATCAAGTTTGCTTGTTTGAAATACACACCAATCGCGTTACATCTAACATGTCTCACATCATAACAAAGCTACATACGAACTGAATCGTTTAGATCTTCCCCGACAATCAACAGAGCACGAAGAAAATTTGACTGAGGATGATCAAACTGCGATGTATATATTCAATAAGGAATATCAGACATGAGTTTCTCATCACTATTAATCTCAGGTGCATTGCATTTATGTGGTAATTTCAGATACTTATTTTTCAACTTAGTCAGGAACAAAGATTTTTCACGGCTTTCGCCAAACATATAAATTGTAAAATTAAACAGTGAATAATTGCGCAGGTGGTGCTAACTATTCATTAACTGAAATTTAAGTGATTGAATAAACACCAATCTCATTGTGTCTAACTAATCATATAACATAACAAAACTACCACCATTCACATGAACTGGCGCGTTATTTACCCAATAACTAATTCATCATGGTCCAGTAGACGGATCTCATTTGATTTTCATTGCTATAATTATTTAAAGCCAACAATCAGTATAAGTAAAATAGTAAGAAGTTTAGTGTAATAAATATCATCACATGTGCATAAAGATTGAAATTCACTTAGAATCATACTAAATACGTCGATAAATTATGTCAGACCTTCGACGCAGAACAGACTATGCATGTTGAATAAGTATATTAGTTACGAAATGCAGTGTAAAGTTTGGAGGGAACAATTTATCTTGTTACGTAAGGGAACATCACTTTATCTTCGCTATTTTTATTATGCATAAATCCAATAAAACGGCAAACAAATGTTCCATAGATCTGAGAAACATAAGAATCCAAGAACATTTACTTTACCACCAAATCAAATTTTCTATTTAAAAACTTCAAAATATACATAGTAAAATATTTTATTTTACTTGTCAATTTAATCTGAAGATTGGATAATATAGAAACTGTAATTAATAAATAAGAAAGTTTTCATCATTATCGGGCGCCAATCAGTGTTTCCCCAAAATCCTCAAGGATTTGATTCAATTCCACAGTCCATCTTCTACACAAAGAAGTCAACTATTTTAGGCATTTTGCATTATTAAAGGAGATTTTTTTACCAACCTTCTATGATTGAAATGATAAAATTAAAATGTAAATAAAATGCTCTATATTCATTTTATAACAGAAATATTTCGGAGCAATACCGTTGGTTGTTCGATAAAGGATTAGCTGGTGTTGTTCTAATCGACGAAATATGTACCAGGAAATTCTGCGGTCCTATTTTAATTCAGTATATATTAAATGGTATATTTTTTATTAGGAACACAAAATACATTTATTAAGGAACTAGATATTGTATAATAGTTGGATAATCTTTGTTGCTGAGAGCTTAAATAAATGCAATTGTGTATAAGGCGTTGCGCACCTAGATAAAGGTTAGTTCAATAGGACCAGATGGATAATCTAATGTGCACATTCGTCTCGTGCTTACTGTCGACACATAAATTGGGAGCTGGTGTTACGCCCTATACGCATTATATATTTGGCTGAGATTTATGGGACAATTGGACGGTACAATCTACTATGCGAATGTGTAAACCAGCAGAAGTAGAGCTAACTCCGACAACGCGATTCAAAAACCAACTCACTATATATAATACGTTCCGAGCCTGTAAATTGTACCAACACCATAGTAGTTGAGTCTGTATCTGAAAACAACACTATGGTTGCCGAGGCGTTACATGATACCATAAACAAATTGATTTCAAAATTTGCTAAATTTACCAAAATTGAGAATTACAACCACTTCTGAAGGCCTCTTAATCCAGCAAAATAATAACTTACATCGATCAAGGCCAGAGTGCATGTTTCAGCTGGATTAATCGGTATTCAGGTGTGGTTTTCATTCTTAATTTAGGTGAAATTTAGCGTATCTGATTTTTCTCGACATAATCAAACAACATTTCACAATCCCTCATCATATACATCCTGGGTTATCATGTAACTAAGAGGATAAAACCTAGTCTGATATTCGATTTCACTTAATTTTTTGTTGGCGGTTTATTACGGGATGCATCTGCGTATGAGCCTCAGTGCATGTAAATATGCGTGCGAATAAGAAATTGTAAATTACCGGTAGTGCACATCTAGAGCCGCGCCGTTGATGAGTCGCATTACTGAACTATACGTCACTCAGTTAGATTCCTGTTCGTAGCATTTCTGCGAAGTACTTGACGAGTGCCTACTAAGAAATAAACACGTATAAATGGTGAATTGAATTTGCTTATTTATTTCATATTTTGTTTATTCTTTCAACAAAATATTTACAAGGAAAAAGCCCATTGATCCCAAATTCAAATTGCGCATCCAGGTTGTCTTCCTTTTGGCTGGGTGCGGATTCGTCTCTTTCTTCCGAAGGCTTCAACATCGTTCATACTAACCACTGGAAATGAAGTTCGATCTAATCTTCGTTGACTGGCTATGTTTCAATTCTTCTTTTCGGGATTCAACATAATGCCTCTAATCATACATACATAATACAGCAATCACAAAAGACGATTTTTAGCAAAATAAGACAAACCGGATGCATACTTCGAAATGGGTATAAATCGGATCTTGGCGAAACTGATAATGTAAAGCAACAACCTGCGAACGCAAATCGCAGTGAGTCAACATGTGAAGCTCACTCTGCGCACCGATAATTCAAATAATTTTTTACAAGAAAATCCTGCAATAATACATAGGTACAATATCGAAAACTCCCATGGCATGACATCAGATTTATAATGCCAGATTCGAGGTAACTATTCAATAGTCATAAAAAAAGTTTCAAAAGCTTCAACTGAAAGCAAGACTGACCAGAAATCATTAGTTGGTAGAAAATAATTAATTTTTTGAAGGATTGCCGATTGCGGGATACATAGTGAAGCATGCCCACGATTTGCGATCGGAGGCTGTCGCTTTGCACTATCAGGTTAGCACAGATTCGATTGATACCCCTTTCCATGTACGCATTGATTTCGTCTTCGACGTGGCTGGATGCTGATTCGACCTCCGAAGGCCTGAAAGTCCTTCCCACTAACTACTGGAAATGAGGTAAGATGTTGCGGCCTTCGGAGGTCGAATCAGTACACAGCCACAACGAAGAAGAACTCAATGCGTACGTGGAAATGAGGATCAATCGTATCTAAACTAAACTGGTAGTGTAAAATAAGAACATTTCAGACAGCACATGACATTGAATGTATTAAATGTTTCAGAAGAAGGTTTACTAGAAACTGAGCCCCGGTCGTAGCCATTCTGTAAAATATTTGTCCGTTACCCAATGTGGATTATACCGATCTATTTAATGAATTGCATTCGCTATCACATTTATTGTTTATTTTATACTGACAGCAATTATATATATATATATTTGTTCATAAGTGTCTTTATAATTGTGTGAGGGTAAAGAAAATGCACTTGTATCTTCGACGCTTGGCGTACATCGTCGTATTTTTGAGCACATATTCATACTATGCTACTTGCCACCTGCCTAGCAGTAAATGGAAATAGTATTCCACTTTCAGTTGTCAGGAGATTAATTAAATTTTTCCTTTTTGTCAATGTCGGGGCTAATTTCTCTGAAATAGCGTGATTTGAGTGCAAATATTTAGGTAAGGAATAGTAAAAATTTGGAATGTCATTTGACACCGCTGCTAATATTAGTAAAGACGCAACTGAATAGTTTCGTTTGCACAATTTTTTAAAAGTTTTAGATAGTCTGCCGTTAAAATGAGGTGATCGATTTTCTAAGCCGTGTGGAAATTTGGGATAATGTTTTTTTCGTACAGTTATCTGAAAACAGAGAAATTCGTGGTCATAATCTGCGACATAGTTTTCTATGCAACTGCGCAAACTCCTACACACAGACGACACACAAATACATATATATATATATATATATATATATATATATATATATATATATATATATATATATAATTATATTTGTGCTTGTGTGGGTGTAACATTTGGTGCATGTGTATCTTTTATCTTTATACAACCATCACCATTTATATGTGAAAATGGTATAAACAACGTTACTGTCATTTTGTTAGCTTCGCTCATAAAAACTTGACACAGCCAGGTAATTTTAGAATAATTTTAATTGAAAGAGTTTTCAGTATGAGAATCCACCTGAGATTGTTAACCCCAAACCAAAATTTATTACCTTCTCCGATAAATGCCGGGACATTTATCAATTTGACATTTTTCTCCTATAAACCCGCCACTCATTCAATGAGTATAGGCGGTTTACCGGACAAGTTTGAACGCGTGAATATGTTGGGCGGGTAATTGAATGTCTGTTGGTATGTCATGATTATAAATGAAATATAGGCCAGACTTAAAAGGTCATCAGATTAGCAAGATGCGAAAAATAGGTACAACGCTACTTGGTTAATGACTGAGGAAATAAATAATGCAAATAGCTGCCCGAAACAAGAATAATTTATTGCTGTTAATCAGATTTTGCTATATTGATTATTTTCCTGAAAATGAATGGAGGCACTAACAATTTCAATATTTTACCGAGGCGATGTAAATGTATATTTACATGTAAATTAATCGAAATGAGGTTTTTGTGGCATGATCTTGATTATAAATCCATATATATATATATATATATATATATATATATATATATATATATATATATATATATATATACTAGATAATCTAAGGAAGTAGAAAATACACCAAAATGGTTAATTATTTTATGACAGCTTTGAAAGAGAATATAGAATGCAATAATAATAAATTTATAAAGCTATTGAGAAATCACAAATGGTTATGTTAGTTAAATACAATGGGATTGGTGTTTACTTCAAGCTCGCAAACTTGATTTAAAGAATTGTTACCACCACCCGCGCAAACAATTATTGTTAAATTGTATTGCCTTTATATGTATATGTTTATGTTCGTGACTGCATAGAAATTGTGCAGCCGACATTTCCAGTCAAATTCAATGTATGCGAGACTGCTAGAGGTGAGAGCCGCCTATTTATATTTCATTTCCATATATATTCAATGCGGTTTGATCCTCGATAGTCAATTTGCCGTCGTATTCTGATGATGATCAAGGAAGGTCGAAACGCGCCAGTGCGTTGCGGCTGGCGGTAGTTTTATTATGTTGTTCGACGACTGGTTAAATACAATGAGATTGGTGTTTACTGTGGCAATGGCCACCTTTAAGACAAATAATGAACAAAGGGTCTTATCTAGGGCAGACAGTATTTCAACATAAATTCCTCGCAGAAGCGTCCATATAAGAATGAAGCAGTCAGCCCAATGAGAAAAGCAGACTTCGAGCTGAAGTGAACATAAATTAATTAATGTGTAAATTTGTTTTATTAAATCGATGCTCGTTGTGCGAGCAAAATTCTATATATAATTGAGTAAAAATAAAGCATTTGTCGTACATTTAAAATGGCTTCTGATGGGTTGGAAACGTTGATTCAGGCATTGACTTCTCAAATGAATAATTTAACTGCAGAATTAGGCATAATTAAGGCTCGTCTAGACGATACGCTAATAATAAATACGGAAGACATACAAGTACGTGGACCATCCAACATAGGTGGACAAAACATTTACTTCAAGCTCGCAAACTTGATTTAAAGAATGGTTATGTTAGTGATTGTAAATATAATTTTTCAACAAAGCCTTGCACTGGCAATTTTCTAATTATTTATTCGAGAAAAGGCTAGTATAATTGCTTTCTCGTCATAATATTGTTTAAAGTTTCACATACTAGTAGATCATCGTTGCCACTCTAGGTTACACAGATTAATTTAAGATATTCGGCAGTTTCACTTCGTTTGACACAAAGAGGTCAAGTTCATTTTTTCGTGCATCGAATCTTATCGCATTTCGCCCGAGATAACATCTGCCACAGGCGCAATTCCACTTATAGTTATCGTTTATTGTCAGTTACATATTAATTTAAGTATTGACGCGTTGTATCGACAATTGTGTTATTGCTGTTATTAAAAAAAATATGAAGTTATAGCACATTTAATCTCTAGTGCAAAACTTAATCTTTATCATATGTCCCCTAATTTTCAACCTCACTTTCTCTTTTTTACATTTATAGTTTCATATTAACTGCATGCGTAACAATTTCTTCATATGATATTTTGCTACAATTTGATTTTTTATCTATTTTAGATTTGTAGATAACTTTTTCATGCAATTGAGTAATGTATAACAGTTAAATACTGTTTGTTGTGGAGATCTAATATATATGCAAGTATGTATTAGGTGTTGCGAACCTAGTAACAACTGAACTAATTTGTTACTAGGTTCGCAACACCTAATACATAATTAAGTAATGTGTCTGAGACATATCACTCACTATCCATTTGATATAAACACTAATCCCATTACAATTATTCATTAGTCAGTATAAACTAAATATTGTGAAATGTAGCTAACGTTAATTAATCCAGTAAACCGGCTTTATCATTATTGGGATATCTTCAAATACTTTCCAAAATTTGCATATATATATAAGTATATTGTCACAAATTGATTATATGTATGTAGTCAGTTTGTCATAAACTTTACATAAGATGGCAAATGCAATGCATCAAATAAAGTGTTTTCGTCCCAATTGGGCACACATCCAAATCAAAATTGCCTTAGCGACTAACAACACCCAAACTTCACAATCGAAGCACGCATCTCATGTCATTTTCAATTATGAACAGACCTAGGTTCTTTGGTTAATGCTTACTTCATCTGAAGCATCTATTTTAGCATCTCTTTCGAAGGGGAGTTTCAATATACACATGTAATCAATCTGTATAGAACTGACACCATAACAGCTGCTCGCGAAAATTTTGGGAACAATTGACTAATAACTAATAGGAATGAAAAATGTCTACTTAATGACTGTAATCTGCTAACTTAGGCTATGTTAAATTTGTAGTGAATATAATATATATATATATATATATATATATATATATATATATATATATATATAAAGTCCTGCCATAATGCTACAATTCAAAATATTTCTTCATTTGGCATAGTGCCTGTTATAAAATGACAGATGGCGCTTATTTAGTAAGATAATAAAGATGATAGTGCAAAGCGCTCAACAAAAAATTTTGATTTCGTTAATTTATGTTAAGCTAAGTAATGTGCTTACGAATTTTCCTCGTAATACAAAACATTTTTTTATATTTAAGCTTTTATTGATCAAATACATGATTCTTGTTGTGCGAATCGGTCTCAGCATAATATGCAGTCGATTATTCATTAAGTATGCACTAAGTCTCGAAGTGACAGTTAAAACATTATATCGTATGTAATCCGTTGTAAAATTTCAATCAATGCCGTCACGTTTAGTACACATTTTATAACTTACAACATAAATTCTGTTCCACTTTGCGATGATGGTGTATTAAGTTAGCGTTCGTCTGCGTGCATTGTCAAAATCTACAGTGGACCATCAAAGCTAGTGCACCATTAGTTCGAAATTTCTACTCTGATCGGTAACAATGCGACATACTTACGTCTTATATTAAAATTGAATTGGTCTTCATTTTTCCTGAAGAATAATAGGGCAAACTTTACCTTATCTATAAACCTGGCAACCATTGCCAGCAATTTGCGTTTGTTATTTAATTAATATAAATATTGCAAAATTGAAATAGTAATTAAAAAATAGTAATATTGTAGCTGAATTACGAGTCTATAATAACGTACGTGGTACTATTTCAGTTCAATAAGTAAATTGCGGTTTGACTTCCATTAATCAGTTTTCTTTCTGCCGTGAGGACAACCAAATAATTTAGCGGCATCAAAGTATTGAATTGACAGGAGTTTCGGAATATTCTGCGATTGTCTATATAACACTGATTGATAATTAGTTTGGGTTCACGAACATAAAACTTTTATAATATCGTTAGCATAGGTAAAGATATAAAAATAAATATTGCGATTTACCAGAAATATGTACTATTGGTTTTATCCTACATATCTATAGTTTCCTAATACGAAACCAGAAAGAACATTAAATCACACACCGAGAGAGAAAGTGTGAAAGGAGAAAGCGACCAATTAATTTCTATTTCAATTAAGATAACGTAATACTGAAAAACTCAAGTCGAACTTCTTCATCCAGTCCAATAATATAGCCAAACGACCGTTAGCTGATCGGTCCGAAGAGATTCAAGATTTCAGGACTATCTTCAAAGAACGGTGGCAAACTGACTAAACAGGATCAAACGAAATGTAATTTAAAAGTTGTATTCAACTCGTGCGCTTTAAATGATATCTCAAATATATGCATTTGTCGAAAAGTACAAACAATTTATGCCCGGGATTGCATAAAAATCGTACGGTCGACATTTAAAATTAAGTGCAATGCATGTGATACTACCAGCCACAGAACTAAATTTGCATCCTTTAAATATACATTAATGATATTTCATTTGGTAAGTATAATAGAGAATACAAATGGTTAACATGGGTTCGAGGTTTAAGTAATATGTTGAGCAATTGCTGAATTGTATTTGTCTATTAGTTTAACAAAGACATTTAGATTGTAATTTTCTTTCACTTAAGCTATTAGGTAATCCAGCCTAAGTTAATCTACAGGTTAAACATACACATTGTTAAATAATAACTGAAAATACAACTAACGGCTTTTACATTCTTATTATTGAAATATCGGCTGCACAGTTTCTATGCAATCACGAAAATTAACATTTTGAGCTTACAGCCATATATATATATATATATATATATATATATATATATATATATATATATATATTATATATATATATAAGGTAATAAAATTAAACAATCATTGATTGCGTGGGTGGTGGTAACAATTATTTAAATAAAGATTGCGAGGTTGAGATAAGCATCAATCCCTTCGTATTGTGCTATTTTGTTCGACGACTGGTTAAATAAAATGGAATTGGTGTTTACTTTTAGCTTGCAAACTTGATTAAAATGATGCAGGTATGTATTACGTGTTGCGAACCTAGTAACGAATTAGTTTAGTTGAGTATATGTCTGCAAGAGTGTATACATGCAGACATATACACAAACCAATTTAATATACACTTTCCTAGCATTAAAAAAACGTTATGCTTAAGATATCTAACAAAAAGTATAAATGAGGCAGTTTAAACTAATATTTCCACTTGACATACTGATTGTCAACTTAGTTGGTGATGCATTTGCCATTGAAAAAGACCTCCGTACCCGGAGGTCGAAATATCTGGACAAATCATGATGACAATGGATTCAAACATTTCGGTACGCAATCAGGTAAAAAATACAACAACTTCTACACCACCAACTAGTAAAGAGTCGTACCAGATTTAATTAAGAATTTTGGATTGCTGAATTAAGGAATAATCCATGCAACTTAAATTATTTTCAGATGTTTTTAAAAGATTTTTGCACAGTTTTATGTTGATCTTTTGTTACTTGACCCTTTATTTTCCAGTGAAAGTGTTATTCCACTCTCACCTAAAATCCTTCATGATATTTATTGAATTATATTTCGATTGACATGCATATCTTATACCTTTACATCAGTGCTCCTTGTTTCAACAAGAAACCGAGTTCTACACCACCAACTAGAAAAAGTTATTTCGGTGGTAGTGCATAATTACAACTCCTTCGTATTTATCAGATCATTATATTATGATATGTGTAATCCTGCTGAGATTTGAATGCGCATTTAATTGCTATTCCATCAATACATGCACTTCTGTGTATTTGAAAAATTCATAAGGGACTAGATCATTGAAGATAACTTTCAACAAGTTTTGTATTGCGCGTTTGTTTATTATGAGTCGGCTGATTGATCACAGAAATATTTAAATGTTGCTTCAAATTCAATTTCATGGTATTCCAGAAGTCGAAATCTATTATTTATGTCCATATTTTATTCCATTTCTGCAGAAATGAAGCTACAGGATCAGACTATAACATTATGTTTGCCGATCATCAAATTGCATAAACAATATTTAATATTTCTCCTTGTGAATTTTTAAAACACCAAATTATTGCATCAGTTAATTAATAAATGAAGGTAAAATAGCGGGATTACAATTTTATTTTAATGAGAATGCTGCAATAGGTTTCATTGAAGGCGATAATGTACAAACGGCTCCATTTAAGAACTAGATCAGAAGAGAATTATCTAGACGGAGTCATAGATTGATGCAGTGGATAACTCAAAAGTATGGATGACAATGCAGTCCAATATCATGGAACAATGCTATACAAAATATGATTATTTAATTTGATTTATTAAAAGGGTCGTGCTTCTTGTAAGCAGATCCGTATTTATTTGAACGTAATTGATAAAACTTTCACACGTTTTATTATGGGTTATGTGTCTTTGGTACGGAAGATGGTGCTGGTGTTTGCTGCAAAAAGAAATCTTATGATGGTTGAGGTACGCATTTTTAAGAGTGGTCTAGATAATACAATTAGTGTGTACACTGTGAGAATCAGCATTAAGAATACAATTCATATCGGCTGATATGATAAAATCAACGGAATACAATTTTCTTCACATGATGACCACTGATAGTATTTCCAGCAGACTTGACACGTTATTTCCTGTCTTTATCAGAATTATTGGCTATTTCCATACCACAATATAATCGATGTATCTATTTGTGTATCTCAAAGTCAAAAATCTCAGCACGGGCACAAAAGTTTAAGTTAGGGATACGGATCATGCATGTCGCTGTTCAGAATGTGGCAAAGACAAATACTGAAGCGGAGAACAAGCTAACAGCTTTATTTATAGCTGATACGAATTCAAAAGAATTGCTACATAACGATGCGTGACTAAAAACGCAGAAGGATCATGAGAATGATAGAGGCAGCATCTAAGCCTCGCGTATTAATAAGAAATAAGATTTATAATGGAAATTTGTTTTATTTACATGGCGCGTACTATACGAATAAACACCGATATGTAATGAAATATAATAAAGACTATTTATCAAATAAAATTATTGCTTCCCATTCTTTGTTAGAAGAATTATTTCGTATGTTGGTCGGACACGTGAACACGAAAACCGAAGAGTTTGGAAATATTAAGTCTTTTCTAGATAAAGATTCACCTCAATGTTCAGTGAGTTGGCCTTAGGAGCCTCAACGCACATTTACGGACAAAACGTAGGAAGTATGTATTAGGTATTGCGAACCTTGTAACAAATAAGTTCATTTATGACCAGAAGGATTAACCAAAGGCAGCATGAACGACAAGTATAATCTCATGCACATTTGTTTCGTGCTTACTGGTGACTCATCAGTCGGAGCCGGTATTACGCCCTTTAACCACTATATATTTTGGTCAAGAATGTGGGATAATAGGACGGTACAATCTCCTACTGTTTAACTGTTATAAAACATAGGAAGTTGGTGGATCGGTGGATGGCAGCACAATTAATATTATTAACGGTATTCTGTTATGTAAAATTAAAAGTGAGAGTCTTTGAATAATTTTGTGCCAGACCGAGCGAATAATATGCAGTACTGGTCAGTCACGAAACGACGTCTGCATGAGTTGCCACATGACACTTGGTCGTGAAAAAAGCGGTTGACATTCAAATTCAAGGAATCATTACCATTTGTACAACCACAAGTGACAAACCTTGTAGATAGATCACTCAGCCCTGACGCAGCAGTAAACACCATATAAAATTCCGCCCTGATGACTATAATACCTGTCTGGGCATCACCACACATAAATCGCCGATTATCAGAAGGCAGATGTAATATTAACACTGTTATGTCTTCACGTCCAATAAAGCAGTGTACGGTGGGTTGCACGAGCTAGTTATGTAGAATCATTCACGACACGCGAATGGAATAGCACAAGTGCAAGCGCTTCTGATTGATACAAGATCAGTGTTTTTCTACACAAAAACGATAATATCTAGGTGACTATAGTATACCAGCTCACAAATATCGATGGCTTATGTATTGTTCGAAAGCATAAACAGGATAGTATTCAGCTATGAGGCAATCGTTTGACTAAGCAAGTTGCCATAGCCTATTCCTGATGAAGCAACTACAGGTTGCAATGGTTAAATTTGTGACGAATTTTTACCAAAAGGCAGCTTTTAGGGTTGAATCTATTTACATATATTTACCAAGAGAGACTAGGTCATTGGATGGCTTAAAGGATTGAACGACACTGAACCAGAACATCATGAAACAATAATACAAATTAATATAATCTTGATATTTTTTAAACTAACATGCAGGTTCTATGTGAGAATAATTTTTCCTATTTATACTTAATTAAAAGAAATTTTCACAATTTATCATGCGGGTCCTGATACGAGCCTAGTCTTTGTTAAAATTCAAGACAATACTTGAAAATTTCCCAATAAGGACGAAACCGTGATACTGGATGGATCGTATTTGCTTTCTTATACGATGCTTATTATATACTGACGGATATAAATATCATAGAATTGGTACATATATCTAGCTCACAACCTATATTTAAATAATTTTTCTTTTTTACCTCACACTATGCAATAAATTTTGTGTCATATTTCCATTATCTAAATTATATTATAGATCAAGAGCTTTACCATGATATTGAATGTTTATATATTT
The DNA here is from genome assembly GCA_029291075.1 of Eudiplozoon nipponicum. Lineage (NCBI taxonomy): Eukaryota > Metazoa > Platyhelminthes > Monogenea > Mazocraeidea > Diplozoidae > Eudiplozoon > Eudiplozoon nipponicum. The sequence goes on from JAQBSW010001119.1 coordinate 14,447, forward strand.
TTCACCAATATATATGACACAGGATTTTTAACTATGCATAAATGGATTTTCATTGGTGCCTAAAGCACTTTGTTAAAAATGGAGCAAATGCAGTTCCTATGCCTAAACTAACAATCTCTCAAAATATATAACCATTAGAGTCAACTGCCATTTATGACAGAACAGACAGTTTTACTTATTAGATAAACTGCAGTTAAACAAATTGATAAAACACGTAAAATACAGAGAAAACATTCACGTGGGGCTTATATTTTTCTCATATGTACGAAGTCTCGTTATCACTTTTAGATATATTTATACAAAAAATGCTTTAAGCTGATAAGCAGAACGCTATTTTTACTGATATGTGAGCCTTTATACCATAGACAGTTTTACATTGGAAAGAAGTCAGAATTTGTTTGTATTTTGAAATTTGATTAATTAAAAGAATTGATTAAAACAATTAAATAATATGTGCCTTTAATCTAGTGAAATGTTTGTAGCATTCTGATACTACTTTTTAAATAGGCTACAATATTTATTTTTCAAATATTGAACTCAAATCTGATTATCTGTCCTTCCTAAGCATGTCCTTGAAAGTCATATTTATTTGGTTGGCAGTTATGTCTATTTCGTTCGGATATGCTATTTTTTGGAGCCTCGTCAGGTCGTTTGTATAAACGGGCAGTTGCAGTTGCATGGTGAGGATGGATCCACTGCTCTAGTAAATGCAAATTCAACTCAGCATGTCTTCATGTGTGCAGTCTAAGATGTCTTTCTGATGGCCTTTCGGCTACAAGAAGCATTCCCGAAATCCATAATGCTGCTTTCACCGGCGGAGTGTGACAAAGGACCTTTTTAGTATAATTAATAATTAAATGATTGTAAGATTCATATGCTACATGAAGGTATTACTGGAAATACTTACTACCGCTTTATATTAGACACGTTTTAAATTATTAGATGAACTTCTTGTAATATATAATTGATACGTGTAGCTCCTAAAACGTTCGGGTTTTCATGCTTGTATACTTTTAAATGGTAAGATTTTTCTTTATTAGCATGTATTTAATTTAGCATGAATTAAAAATTTTCCGGTCAATATTTAGATTCTGTGCATATATGGGCTAACCAAAATTGACTGTTATCTAAGGAAAAATGTGACGAGAATGTGTGGTCTTACTTGAAATAAACACATGGTAGAATACTATTATATTGCAGCTGAAGTTCACCTGTCACAGAATTAAGCAAAAACATATTTTAAATTCTGGCTAGTTGCAACATATGTGTAAGTCATAGCGCAGATCAGGTAATTGAGAATAATCCAGTTTCTAAATTTTTTCATTCTTTGTATTACAGTCTCCACATCATATTAATAAATAATAATCGAATCGCTTTCTTATCCCAAAAACCAGATCAGACGTCCTAGGTAGATTGGGCAGACGGGAATAGGCTATAGGCTGATTGAGCAACTTGTAGTGCTTTAACTAGCTTTGACCAATACAAAAGCCCATTCAGATTAATATTTTAATTCATAACAGGTTCTATATGTTTTGTCAAACAAAAGAATATTTCATAATCCCAATTGAGTTTTTAGACTTGCAGAAAAACAAATCCCAGCTGCAGCCAGTTATTCAACGTAGAACATTTACAATTAGCTCCATGTCAAAACACGTGTCAACCATCCTTTGTCAACAAAATTCCTGGAAAAAAATTAATGAACATGGATCCACCAGTAGATAAATATATTAACATATTAATTGTTTTGAAGCACTAAAAATTATATAATTATGTATGAGGTATTGTGTGCATAGTAACAAATTAGTTCAAATATTGCCAGAAGGATATACCACGAACAAAAGGTATAATTTCATGTACACACGCTTTCCCGTATACTGCTGACTCATGAGTAGGAGCGTTACTAAGCCATATATCCACTAAATATTTTGGAGAAGAATGTGTAACCTCCTATATGAATGTGTATTGAAGCAGTAATTAAGTAAACTTCATAAGATTTTCACAATGCGACTTCCATGTCAACTCACGATATATAGCATAAACCGTGCCCATAAAGGTAATTGACACAATAGATTTCAAAATCCCGTGTCTGTACAGTATAGCAACGAAATGGATTTCGAGAAAGAAAAAATTTCTTCTACTGGAGAGTTGCAAAAGTTGGTAACTGATGTCGAACAGTGCGAGGGTCTATGGATTTGCTTGAGTAACATGTATTCAAAAGTAATTGTAATTCACAATTTTGGTGGAACATAAATTATCTAGAAATACATTATTTTGTACCGTGTAAAAACTTGATATTTATTATATAAAGTAATTGGCTTTAAAGTCGCCTTGTTGAAAACTTTATTAGAAGTTACTGCTTGTATAATCATTCATGTAAGTTGTTTTTATCGACCACCTGCTCCTATTTCCCGACAAAAATTATAGTGAATATAGGGCATAATATCAGCTTCTCCTGATGAGTAATCAATAAGCACGAAATTCATGTGTAAATGAGATTATACCATTTCGCTCATGCTGAATTTTGTATAGCCTACTGATCCTATTTTAACTGATTCATTACAAATTACACAATGGGAAATATATAATTGAATTAAACAACAAACAGTATTTAACTGTAATATATTGAATTAAATATTTTGTCTTTAATTTCAGAGAAAAGTATCATAAAGTTGGCACTCTTAATCATTAAGCGAGCGAAATCGAGTCTCTTGATGACATAATTATATAAAGTAACTGAACCATATTGATTTAAAATAGTTCACATAAAAGCGCGCACACACACACACATATATATATAAAAATATATATATATATATATATATATATATATATATAAACGAACCTGAACTGCCTTTTCTACACTATGTAATTCTAAGTTAATACTGACAAATGTAAGTAATTAATGGGTCTGGTGCTTATATCAAGACCACAAACTTGATAACTATATATATACATATATATATATATATATATATATATATATATATATATATAATAAATATAATGTAAATATTGCATTATATGACAAAAATAATTTATCTAATATATATATATATATATATATATATAATATACTATCCGGATTTTCCGCGGATGTGGCTCAGACGAGGCTCGGACGTAGATCGAACGAGGCATATTCGATTCAACGTATGTGTACTCTGCCCACTACACCAAACGTGCCGCAAGCTACAGGTAATTTGTAGTCAAATACCAACTAAAGTTTCTACTATGCCCTTTCTTCATGTCAAATATGTTGGGAATCTCTTAAGACCTGACGTTAAAACTAGCCATCCCCTATGTGTTATGATACAATAGGCAGAAAGGTACTTTGATATTCTATGGCGAATTTGTGAGACGATTATAATATTTTTTTAATGTAGTCAGCAGAAACTAAATATCTCATCAATTAGCAATGGCAATTCATCCTGTTTACCGATTTTGTACTCATTTAGTTGTTAATTTATCAATTTAGACATTAAAATTTCAAATAGATACCACCTTTATAATAGGCTAATCAATACGCATAATTTGGTATACGAGGAAAAATTGTGAGCAATTTGTGGCGGAGCTGGATTAATGTATAGTGTCCCGAGACACCGAACCATCTGTGCCCTGATTTCAGCTCCGACAGCGGCAAATTCTCAACTGTATTTGACAAGTTTCTAATATGAGCAGAAACTTTATATTGGATGAATTGTCTTTTCATTGTGATGAATTATTCAGTTTATACAGACAACATAGTTATGATCAAAATTCTGCAATAAGACCTCGATTTATTCTCATTTTCACGAATGTCATGGTATGTGTTTCACAGTGAGAGATCGTTCATTGGTAGGTAGTAATTTAGGCTTTTGGAGATTTAAAACCTTTTCCAACTGAAGTAAAGTCTAAAGAATAAATTAAGTTTTTATATCTGATATAACATTTCGTACAGCTTGCTGCAAGTTTGACTCTCTGTATAGAATACCGATTTCTAATTAAATATGCTCCGGTTCGCGCCCCATCCACGGCAAATACTTTTCTGTACTTGGCAAGTTCCCAATTACCACGAAACTGGTCTACTGGATGAATTATCCTTACAACCTTATACATTTATATAATTAAACAAACATTGGTTGCGTGGGCGGTGATAACAATTATTATAATCAAGGTTACAGTTTTGATATAAGCACCTGACCCATTAGTTACTAACATATATCAGTATAAACTAAGAATTGTATTGTGAAGAAAAAGGAAATTCATCCAGTAGACTAGTTTCGTCCTTATTGAGAACTCATCATGTAATGGCAGAATTTGCCGCGGACAAGACTCGAACGTGGGCAGTACATGATGAGTTCCCAATAAGGACGAAACCGATCTACTGGATGAATTTCCTTTTCTACACTATGCAATTCTTAGTTTATACTGACATATGTAAGTAATTAATGGGTCAGGTGTTTATATCAAGACCGCAACCTTGATTATAATAATTGTTATCACCACCCGCGCAACCAATGTTCGTTTAATTATATAAATGTTCATTGCAATACCACTTCCTCATGTAATGTGGTGTCTGTTCAGTAATGACAGATTTAGAATTGTTGGTTGGGAATTTTGGTCTAAATGGATTATATATGAGCTCCAACTAAAGGAAAAATAGACAAACAAGTTACATTGGTTGTTATATAACTGAAAATTGTAAGTGTAAGTGTATGAAACAGGGTGGCTCAGTGGTTGGGGCACAAGATTCCGTAGTAGATTTACTTGGTTCGAGACCTATCGGCAGCAAATTCTAGCCAATTTTATGAGTTCCCGTGGAGTTGAAACCGGTCCTGGATGAACTACCTTTTCTACACTATAGAGTAGCAATTTATTCAGACATATGTAAGTAATTAGTACATCAGGTTCTTATATCAAGATTGCAGCCGTTATACTAGTGTATTATCATCGCCGGCGCAACTAATTTTCGTTTAATTATATAAATGTTCATTTCAATATCACTTCCCTATGTGATGTGGTGTCTGTTCATTAATGACAGATTTGAAGGATGTTAGTGGGAAATTTGGTCCTAATTTGATGACATATGATCTAAAACCCCAAAGGAAATAGACTAACCAAGTTGTAGTTAGTATATAACTGAAAAGTGTGTGAAGTTTGAGTGTGCGACAGGGGTGGCTCAGTGGTTGTTCCTGGTTCCAAGAAGATTTGCAGGTTCGAGCCCTGTCCGCAGCAACTTCTAGCCAGTACGTGATAAGTTCCCAATAGGACAAAACCGGTCTGGATGAGTGCCTTTTCTACACTATGTAATACTGGATTTATACGGACATATTTAAGTAATTAAAGGATCCAGGTGCTTATATCCAATACAGCAGCCTTGATTATAGAAACCTTGCTACAATTTGTGGTTTATACTGATAACATGTAAATAATAATAATTGAGGGGGGCTAGTTGGAAATATTGGGTTACAAAGGTACCATATAAACTTTTTATAGTATATAACTGAAAATTTTATGTAGGTGTACAGCTAGTTGGCGCAATGGATAGTCACAAACTCAAAAGACAACATGTCCCGTTTCGTGCCCTGCAAAATGCAAAATACTTGAAATTACTCTACCAGTTTCGACTCAGAACGAAACCGGTCAACTGGATGAATTTATTTTGGTAGCACTTATTGAATCTAGCTCATAAACTTGATTTAAATAATTGTTATCAAGGCCGCACAATCAATAATTGTTTATTTATATAAATCTTCAATTCAAAACCACTTTTCTATTTAGCGTGATGCTTATTCTTCAATGGCAGATCTGGATTGGCTTGTTGGGAACTTGAGTCTAAAGAATTGACACATTGGCTCCATCTGAAGTAAAGGTCAGCCAAAAACAAGCTATTTTATAGCTCAAGATTATGTTTTGTGTGTTGCAAGATGGTACAATGGATAGATTCGCAAAATCCGGAGAAATTGTACCCAGGTTTGAACACTTTTCCTGGCTAAATGCTTGGCTTATGCTGGTAAATATTTATATAATTTAGTTGGTGCTTATATGAACCTCGCCGATAAATTTTAACATCACCCGCGCGAACAATGATCGGCTAAAATTAGAGATATCATTTATGTCAACATGGATTTACATGCATATTGCTCGTTTCTTTAATTGTACGCGATATGTAATTACTTTAGTATGTTTCAAATTATTAGCAGTTATTGTAACTCCATGCTCTGCGTTATGGGAACTCGTTTAAACCATGACTTCGTTATTCAAATCCAGCTTTCGAACTTAAAATAAGCATAAATCTCATTTTAATCAACCAGTCAAAGTAACAAACCAAAATCGTTTTGCCAGTTTTCCTGATTAGTTTAAAAGATTTGAATTGGTAATTATCTTGATTTCGCAAGTCTTATATAAGGAATATGTTCCCCTCCGCGCAATGTGACCATGTTTACTTACATATCGATGTGGTCAAAAATAATTTATTAGCACTAATAAATTTTTTTAAATATCTAGAATATTAACAGATACGTAATTCCTATATACCACGACAGGAATGTGTAAATAAGCAGTTCAAAGGATTCACAATACAATACGAATAAGCATGACGGAACTAATAAACTTTGAAACGAAGTGTGTATATTTGACGATTTTAATCCAGAAGTAAACTTTGTAATCAGGATGAAGCAATAAAATAAAGAAAGCGCGGAAGGTTAAACTATAAAAGCGAATTTTCTTATGAAGTTTATGCATGACCTAGGGCAATTACTTCTTTCAACATAATTACAAATAGACGAATATTTATGTATCTACACACATATATCCAGAGTTTTATCAAAATTCATATACTAAATCAGTTTGCTTTATGAATTTCCAAGTTTTGTGCAGATAAATATAATCATCACCCTCACAGTCAATGGTTGTTAAAATTATCAGATGTGTATACGAGAACTGTACATTGAACTCATGATTTTTCTACTGTGAGCGTTTTTCATTATGTCAACTCTCGAGTTCATCTCGAATTTTATTCCAAGTAATTAAATTATGTGCTGGCGTTCATCCAAGTTCAAATAATAGAAAGTTTAATCAGAATGACGAGATTGAGATAATCTACGTATATGACCAAATTCGCGTGCAGTTTTGTGTTGTCTCTGTTTAAATCAGGTGGTTGCATGGTTTCTTTATGCACAAAACAATTAAAAAACATAGCGAATGTCTTAAAAGGCAGTTACCACCAAATTATTTTTTTAAATTTGTTTTCGGAGTGCCAGCTTCATAATTCCCAATGCCGCGTTTTGCGTACGCGGGTAATAGCTTTGCACGGACAGTTTCACAAAGATCCGATTGATCACAATTTCCAATTTCTGCACACGAGATGAGATTATGTATACCGGGAATTTGAGATAGCTGAGGTAAGGATTGGTCTGCTAATTACAAATAGTTATATATTGAGTTTAGTTACTGAGACAAATTCTATGTTTAAAACCAGTGTTGAGTCAAAAAATATAAATAGCATGGTTTTGGAACGAGGTTACCACATTGGCTTAAATCTGCTATTGTGAGTATTGAGCTGTGGATATAAGGAGACTAATTGGCCTGAAGATGGAAATGGGATTCAACTTCCGAAACGTAGCCAGTAAATAAAGATGTGGTAGAACCGCATTTCCATTGGGACGAATACAAACTCAACCCGATCAAAGACAAAACAAAATTGGAAATTGTGATCAATCAGATCTTTGTGAAACTGTCCGTGCAAAGCTACTACCCGCATACGCAAAACGCGGCATTGGAAAAAAAGTTACCACTAAAGACTCAATCTTCTTTTTCTGGTTGGGTAGTAAGCTATTTAATGAATTTGTATTTAGCACGTTTTAAATTGTTTATTTTGCGGCTTGTGTTCTACGTTTTGGCCTAAGATTAAATCTCATATAACCATCGACTAACAATCAAATCTAATTTTATTATATTTAGCTTCATCGTGTTTGAAATCACAACTTTTTATAACCTTATGCACGACTGGTTTTATTACCTTATTTTAGATTGCATAATTCATTTTCTCATAGTTTTTCCATGTATTCTTATGTTTCTCGAAGTAATCGATTTCAAAATCCATTTTTTCATGCAGAACGAATGATTTAAATTACGAAGATGGAGATACACTGACTAGGTAATCTTCCTGAACACTTCTATTTCCAATTCATCAGATTAATTATCAGTTTAAATCTTTGTATAGTGAGACCTTTTAACTTATTTACACTGCGGTAACTTCGAATAATATTTCATAATTCACGCGAAACGTTTATTTCATCAGATACTGGTGGAGAACTAATATATATGCAATTGTGTTCTAGGTGTTGCGATCCTAGTAACAAATTAGTACAAATATGACCAGAAGGATAAATCAAAGAGAGCATTAAAAGAAAGTATAATCTCGTGCACATTCGTTTTGTGCTTACTGGCGACTTATCTAAAGGAGCCGTTATTGCGTACTTTACCTTTCTATTTATTTGGTTGAGGAATGTAGAAAAACAGGACAGTGCAATCTCCAAAACGAATGTGTGAACCTGAAGTATTCAAGCTAACTTTATATAGATATATCGACAATGTGACCTCAAAGTGAATTCAATATATATATATATATATATATATATATATATATATATATATATATAACAAGTCTCTAAAGATGTATCAACACTATGGCTATTATATCAGTAACCGATATCATATGTAAAATATAGATACATTTTGAGGCCAAGAAATTATATTTATGCAATTGTGTATTAGGTGTTGTGCACTCCGTAAAAAATTATTCCAAATATGACCAGAAGGATAAATAAAATACAGCATGAACGGAATGTATAATTTTGTACACATTCCTCACAAAAAATATAATGAGTCGCCAGTAAGCACGAAACGAATGTGTATGAGATTATACTTTCCGTTCATGTTCTCTTTGGTTATCCTGCTTGTCATATTTGAAATAATTTGTTACGAGGTGCGCAAAATCTAATACACAATTAGTTAATCAATTTTTTAATCACTATGATTTCACTTAAAATTTATCATCGAGACATTATATAAGTTGTTCTAGTTTGAGTAGTGTTATTTTGACGAGAGCTTTTTGGAGGTTATGTATAAATATATTGTCAGCTCGAACGAATATCACTGTTCGATACAGCTCACATTTCGTATATTTAAATTATTCATTTCGGACTTCAAATATGTTGAGGTCATGTTTAGCTCGACTATTTTCATAACATAATATAATAAAATAGAATAAGAAAGAATCATAGACCATCATGCACATTTCACTTATCTTATATATTTTATTTATTTTTTCCAGCATAACTTGAAATTTCAAAACTTCTTTTTAAATTTAACTTCATTTAATCAGTTACTCCGTCTTTACTTTTTACATTATTAGGAAATTTTATCTTAATTTAGGTTTCATTTTGCATTGGATTATTCTTGTATTAAACTATAATTTAAATTTTGAAACTTTTCTTTCTTTTTTTTACGCTCTAATTAGTCAGATGGCCCTTGGTACTTCATTAAAAATATGGATTTCACTCCTTTGAATAAAGGTTGCGAAATTGAGATGAACAAAAGACCCATCTTTTCTAATCAATCACATAAAATATCAAAGGAATAAACGTCAGTCACACGTACTGTGTCGTTTCAAATATTGATGATCACTATCACAGCCCGATGGAAAACCGATTAACGTGGATAAAACCGCAAATGATTTTTAAACAAAAATTTTGCCTAGGCCAAATTAATATGTTTCTCTGTTTTCTTCGTTCGTTAAACAATTTATTATTTGGATTTTTCGCTTTATATTCTGTTATCTCTTGTTATCATATGCAATGCTTAACTAGACTCTTTCTTCTTCGGCACAGTTAACTGTTTTATCGCCTAATTCTTTTGGTAGTATAGATTCTAGATATGAATTTTGGTTTCAAATGTTACTCCAAATTTAACTTTAACACGTTACTAACTGGTCTAATCTAAAACTCATACAATTTCTTGTACAGGTCTATTGAGGCAAAAATTGAGACAACCTAACAACATTCATTCTTTTGAAAACCTATTTAGAAATCTGTAACGAATCAATGGACGAGTATCCACTTTTGCATTTTAATATTTTTGCATAAATTTTCTTTTATTCACTAGGCATATATTCTTAGTTTGTGCAAATATTTGAATATTTACTCAATTTAACCAACTTTGATTTAAACACCAAGGTGCATTCGTAATGTTTTCTGAGATGAATTCAATTATAATTAATAATTCGAGCTTCTGTATGACTGCATCAAAATTTGATAGAATGTTAGCAACAAATTTAAACAAACCTGAACTAATTTATATGCCAATTCCATTGTATGCGTTTATGCAAATCTTGATTTATCTCATAAATATGAAGCATTTGCTGTTTTTTGTCGGACTTGTCGATTGCTAACTTATTTTCGTGGACAATTCTTTTAAATTCTAATGATGGAAGATTGCATTACGTTTCACAATTCTGTCCAAATCCACAGAAACTTGGCAATATGACGATAAATTAGTCATTTGCTATTTTAATTAATATGAGGTAAAGCTACACCTGATACTGTTATAGAATTACTGCTGCCATTCTATTTTAAAACTCTATGCTTGTTCACACTTCGGAAAATTTTCTAGAGTTTAGTTAGCAAATGTTGTATTCTGCAGCTAAACAAATGTATTAGAAAGCATCAATCATTTTTGAGGTCCAAATATTTAACAGCATACTTAATATCTGTCACCATCTGCACATAGTTCAAAGGAGATACCTCTCATTATCTGCATTAAAGTTGATTAAATGTATACAATATAAAAGGCTAAAAAAGATGTGTGTATTGCAATGAAGACAAATATGGCACAATACATCTAACGAGACAACTAATTGTGGGATACCAGAATATTAACCAAACCATTTGTGGGTAAAAATATCTAGTTCACAATAAAGTAACAATTACACTTTATTCGAGCGTGCATTTACCTAATCATCAACCTTAAACCCTAAAATATCCTTATGATATTTGAACTTGTATGAATCAGGTTTCCTGGCTTGGCATAAATGCAAATGCAATAAATTTAGCAATCAAATTTAGCAAACAAATCGGATCGCAACCCGATAATCAGGTAAATTGGAGGATTATCGGACGGAAAACTTTTCTTCTGTGATGAAAATTTGCTTTTCGGTAAAGTGGCCATTCATTGGTGCATCAACACTAATCTCCCAGGAAGGGAGTAATATCATAACTAAAAGATATAGTAAATTTTGGCATAATTAACACTAAATGTGATAAGTGATATCGAGCGGGGCCAAAGTAATAACAGCTATACAGTATAATTGGCATTCTCAATTTTGGTGAAATTTAGCTTGTCTATCTTGAATACCATGGTGTAAGACATATTGCGGTATTGTACATATTGGGTAGATGGCTTGCTACATGCCATTGTGGTTGGACATGAACTAACATTTTGTAAGAAACGCATTGACTGGTAACTAGACTCAAATATGACTGTTCTCTATAGCTAAGAGAATAAGAACATTTTGTGGGATTTAACGGAGCATTAAATTTATATATAATCAATTGTTGAGACCTGTTACTTATTCTGAGGTAAGTATGTGCAAAAAATACTCAAATAAAATAATCTTTACGAGTCTGCAGAAATAATTATACTTACTGCCATGGATTTATTACAGCTTTGACATATTTTCTTCAACTAATTGTACCACTAATTTGGCGTCCAATAAAGAGATGGAAGAAGCCAAACGACTGCGAAGTGTATGCATACAAATTTAACGAACGGAGCAGCTCCAAATATTATTTATATAGCAGTTGAACGACATGGGGACTTGAGTTAATCGAATAAATCCAGATGTCCGTTTTGTGCGCTCCTAATGATTTTAATCCTACATGGAACATCGTCTTACCTTACTCAGATAGGTAACAATACTTGAAAAAAAATTATCGATAACCTGAGCTCTGTTTGCGATAAATGCTGTTGTATTCTCATCAATGTTTTACTTCTGGAATGCCTTGTTCACGGGGATGTTCATCGAAAGAATAAAAATAAACAATTAATAAAACCACCCATTCTCAATTGCGGAGAGCTAACATATGCGTTTATATTTCAGGCATGACGAACAACATACAAATAGGACCGGAAGGATAAGCCAAAACCAGCATGAATAAAGGGCTTTATCACAATTGCAAAATCTTTATGAAATAGGAGGCGAACGCACAGAAGGAGCCGCAACCTTGCATTCGACAGCAATCATGAAACACTTAACCTTCCGTCCATACGGACTTTTACCCATTCTCCTGAAGTTGTTTCAAGGTATGTCCATAATTATAATATATTATCATTTATATGATTTTTTTAGAAAACTGATTTAAACACACACACACCACGAATATATATATATATATATATATATATATATATATATGTATTCATATATATTCCTTATATATATATACATATATGCATATATATATATATATATATATATATATACATATATAAATTTGAGTATAATTTTAGTCGTTATAATTTAAGGCGAATGCTCTGAAAGGACACTGACAAATTTTTACAACAAACAGTCCTTATAAGGCTTCGTAGTTTCGTGTGCACAACAGGATGAAAAGTAATAAGACTGTCGTGCAAATAAGTGTCATTTAAAGTAATAGGACTGACAAATTTTTCGCTTTCGTGTCGTGAATGATTACAAGGCAGTAAAAAATTTCTGGCAAAAAGCCCAATCTAGCCTTGCCTATGAATTGCTGATTGACGTTCTTTTGCGTGTCTGAGCAAGTTAACAAGTACAATCATATATATATATATATATATATATATATATATATATATATCTGTCATGACACGTACAAACTTTAATTCATAACGTGACAAAAAATGTATCGTCCAGATTACACCCTCTCTCTCCATATATATATATATATATATATATATATATATATATATATATATATACATACATCAATAAAATAGTACCACAGAAATATTCCATCATTCTAACTCTTCCTGACTTGAGTTCTCAACTTCTAAATGTCATTAATATGGTCTATAAAACTGTAGTAAATATCGAGTGGTTTTCGTTGGTAACAATTTTCATTATGGTATATATGTATCAATATTTATCTCATAGAACTCTTGACCATTATATTCTCGTATTGAAATCGCCATTGTTAACACATTTAAATGCAATTTGTTATAACCAGTGTGGACTGATTTAAAGAAATTTGACTAGCACTAATTTTATACTTTCAGCTCATTTTTTTCTTCAAATAAAACAATAAAAATTTAACAATAATTGATTGCGCGGGTGGTGGTAAAAATTCTTTAAATCAAGTTTTCGGGCTTTAAGTAAACACCAATCCTATTGTATCTAACCAGTCGTCGAACAACATAACAAAACTACAGCCAGCCGCAACGCACTGACGCGTTTCGCCCTTCCATGATCATCATCAGAGTACGACGGCAAACTGACTATCGAGGATCAAACCGCATTGAATATATATGAAAATCAAATTTACATAAGCAGCTCTGACCTCTAGCAGTCTCGCATACATTGAACTTGACTGGAAATATCGGCTGCAAAATTTCTATGCAGCCATGAACATTAAAAACATAAAAAATCAATAAAAAGTTTCATTTTTTATTCTGACATACATAATATTATGGCCTTTATCTCTTCTAACTTTAACCTCTCTACTTTTACTTATGATTTGCAATTAAAATAATTTTTGTGACTCGAGATGACATTGTGGGCTGTTCTGGCTCTTGCACGAACTTTTTATATAATGCGTCTTCAGGTTTCACACGCTCTGAAAGTAATACCAGCGTCAGATACAGAAACGTCTAGGTTTCCTCATACCCAGAGCCACTTGTTTCAACAAACGAAGATAATTTAAATCAGTGTGTTAAGTGCGACTGATCTCGATTTTGCAAAATCGCATCTTTTGTTTTTACATACAGAGGATTTCACCTTACCTATCTTTCCGTTTCTCCCCCTCTAACAATTCGTTGTGGCCTGGATTAAACCCAAATAGTTTATTTTGCTTTTTTTCCCCTTGTTCATTGTTTCATACATCCGAAGCATTAAATCAAATAAATAATTCGATCAGATTGCTTTATTTTTACATACGGTTTCTCGATTAGGTAATGTCATTCTCCACTCATTGCGCATAATTTTAATAAGTGTCTATCTTGTTCGACTATTCCACTCGATTTGGTCCCCACTTCCATCACTTCCATCCTTAAAATGGCTTCATTGTACACTATTTGAAGTACTTAATCTTTTCCTTTGTATACTAAGATACCTGATTGGGAATCTTAAAATATCTTGCACACCTTTCTCTTTAAACAGTCTGGATTTTGTATTCTGTATTAACATTATTATTTCCTACGAGGCTGCTCATATTCGACGAACCTCGTAACTAACCTAAATGAGTGTTTCTCCTATAAAGACTGGCCAGTATTGCTATATGCTGTTGTGAGTGTTATGTCCACCTATGTGGCTATTGCCACAGTGAGACATTTAGATTAGCTACTCTACATTCTATCAGCATTTGATTGCGTATCAGGTCTACTATGCAGGTGGTTGTGCATCTCGGTCAGGGAGTTTCAGTAGAAATGTCCAGAAAGTTTCTGTCCTGGGTCCGTTTAACTTGAAACTAGCTCTGTTTGAACTACGTATGGACCAATATCAGCACAACTTGCTCAGGTATGCAGAATAGTTGTTCCAAGATTTTGTTGTCCTCCATTTTCAAGTTTTCAAGTTAATCTTTTTCTTTATATTCTTTTCCTTAAAGTTACTCCCTCTTTGATGTAGACGTGATAATTAACATAAAATAACGAGATATTAAATTACTTATAAAGTTTACTTTTTACTCAATTTCCGAACAGTTCGGTTTAAAGTGCTCAAGTAGACATGTCTAATTTTTACAAACATTCCATTCCAAACTTGAGTGTGAATCTCTTTTAGAACTTCCAATTTGCCCAACATACATTATGCCAACATGATTTATTTCACTCTAGATCTATCGTTATCATTACTTTTGAAACCTTGCTCTCAAATTCCATAAAAGTTATATCCGATTGAGCTTAATTAGAGGGATATTCTATCAGCGGCACTGATCGAGCATTGTGGTACATTTACATACACTAGAACGTTGACTTTTATTCATAAAATACACTTCGTTCTTACCTTTTAAATTTATAATCAGTGTACTCAATGTGATAGAAGTAATTCAGTGTCGTTAATTCTCACAACCATTCTTGACTAACCGATCTCTCTCCATATTTCCAGCTGTGAATTTTTTTATAGGTAACCTAACATTGCTTTGCTTTTCAGTATTATGTGCTGTTGTCTGCTGTTTTAATTTAAATTTTAAGTCACCTGACTTTCGGAACCCATCTAAAATATTAAATACATTACTAAATGTTAATTGGACTTGATGTGCCGCTGCTCTGTAGTTTTAGAAAAGGCTAACTTCTCCTCAGTTCAGTTAATAATATTTGCGAAGAATTTTTCGGTAAGAAATTTTCGTCCACTGCCACCTTAAATTTGAACTTTATTGATGTCATTTACAAAGATTTGTTTCAGATGCACGGCAATATTTTATATATTTATAAAAACTCTACATCCTATTAGCCTTTTAGACTAATTGCGGTATTCATCAAAGTCATACAACCACAAAAATATCCCACACTCAAGGTTAGCCTATGTTCAATTTTGAAGTTATTTAAAATTATTTGCTGCTTGTCTTCGTTAGAAAATACTACTACTTCTATTACTATCACAATTACTACTAATGTTACTACTACTACTACTACTACTACTACTACTACTACTACTACTACTACTACTACTACTACTACTACTACTACTACTACTACTACTACTACTACTGCTACTACTACTACTACTACTACTAATAATAATAATAATAATAATAATAATAAGAGTAATAAAATTAATAAATTAACCAATTAAAACCATAACAATTATTATTAGATTTGTCATTTATCTATTTAATCAGTTAATTACATGCAACATGTTTACGTATTTATTTATTTCTTTATTAAAATATTTATTAATCTTAAAAATATATTTTTTTATTTAAAGCGGTATTGAGTTCCATTTTTATTTATTAAAATTTAAACAAGGTTTTCATGCACAAGACAATTGAACATGCGCAAACCAGGCTTATCGATTAATTTAGTCACATAATTCCTCAGAGTTTGTTATTTAATTAGAATGTCCTGATAAATTTTCTTTCAGTTTACATCGTCGCAGGGAATCACAAAGAAAAGTTGATATCATAACGCAGTCTTTCCTTCTTCCCACACCATACGGCTCTCATCTGTAGTAATCTCGATTTAAAGAATTGTTACCACCACCCACGCAATCAATTATTGTTTAATTATATTGCCTATATATCTATTCCTTTGAAATGCGAGCCTAATAAAATTGGGAAATACTCTACGCACGCTTTTCTTCTTATGCTCGAAAGACGTACAGTTTCGTTTTAATGAAAGCATCTATAAACAAACTGATGGTGTGGCAATAGAGAGCCTCTTATCTCCTGTGTTGTCTGAGATTTTTCTAGAGCATCTAGAGAACACATCATTAAGGAATGATATAAGTAAAATGTGTTCAATATATATGGCACGTGGATGATATTTTCCTTTTCATTAAGAAGCGGCATTTCCACGCACATTTAATGCAGCTAAACTACGAGTGTTATTTAAGGTAACACACTTGCCTTTACCAGAAAACAAAGAGAAACAGACGTTAATGTCGACATCAAATGTTATTTACAAATATACATGCGCGAGTTGTCGATCAACTTACGTAGGCCGATCGTCCAGACGGTTAATTACTCGAATGAGAGAAAATTGTAATTTAAGCGCCTGTTCTAAATCAAATGGCGTATACACGTCTGCAATTGCACAACACATCGTTGAAATATCACATGTATTTCCTCCAGACGTAGCATTTCAAATAATTACAAATGGGGCTAGCCACATACAAAGCCTAATGGATAAACAAATTGCAGCCGGTTTTATGCAAGGAGAAGAAGCACGTTCAGGCATTGAGCTTGAACTGGGGGTGACGCACACAATAAATTTGTTTCCTTTTTTGCACACTCTCCGTGTTTACATATTTCTATCTTGTTTTGCCTTTCCAGTTTTATATAAAGTGATTTTCATTAGAAGTTACTTAAGAAGAAAATGAGAGAGAAACGCTTTTTGTATCTGATAAAATTTCTTTTATTTTTGCACATGAAAAGGGTACTATAAATTTGTTATATCTATTTGTGGCGAAAGCTGCAAACAGATAATGTTCGTGACTGCATAGAAATTGTGCAATTGACATTTCTAGTCAAGTACAATGTACGCGGGACTACTAGAGGTGAGAGCCGCATATATAATTTTGCTTTCCATAAATATGCAATGCGGTTTGGTCCTCGCTAGTCAGTTTTCTGTCGTACTTTGATGATGTGGTAAGACAATGATTAATGAAGGGAAATCATATCTTTCTAACTAGTCTCAAAACCTTGCTCACAACTGACAGCTTCACTTATTCAGGCGTTTCGATCTTCCATGGTAATTACCAGAGCACGAAGGGAAAATGACAACTGAGGATCAAATAGCAATGCATGTATAGAGTATGGAAAGTCATATATTTGATTTACACAATTAATAGTCTTGTACTTGGATAAACATGTGTCTATGGGATTTCTATGCACTGAAAAACACAAACGAATTGAAGCCTTTGACAAGCATATGTAAGTTACGCTATTACGAAGTCATTGATTATGCGGTTAGCGACAATCATTTAAACCATGTTTGCGAAGATGAGATGAACACCGATCCCTTATTATATAACCGCTCGAGCAACATAGCAACGTCAACTTCGGTCATTGCGCTTTGATCCTCGTTATTCAGCTTACCATTAAGCTAGAATGATAATCATGGAAGGTTCAAAGGTGTCAGTACGTGGGAATGATAATAGTTTTTAAAAGCTGTGTGACTGGTAGGATACAATGGGATTGGTATTTATCTCAAACTGAGTAATTGGATTTATTTAATATTGATCAATAACCGTGCAATTAATAATTGTTTAATTTAGTAGAGAATTAAAATTTAGTGAATGTACGGTGGGGAAATAAAACCGAATTGTATACCTGCGTAACATCAGCAGACTTCACTAGCAAGTAAACGAAATGTTCACGAACGGAAGTCTGATGATTCCCTAACTTGTACTATCCATGAGTGATGATACTGAGAAATGCTTCACTCTTATTACGCTATACGTGTAAATATGAAAAATGCACTTATTAAGTGCATTTCATTAGGACCCATGGCATATTTTCTGACATTGGAATTTCAATCTCATTGCAGCTTTGGATTATTTCTACAAATGATTTTTCTACTATGAGGTGTCCTTTGATTTTCAGAAATTTCCATGTATTAAATGATAAGCGCAAATTAATTTCTATGTATGGATTATTCTTAAATGGACTAATAGACAAACAGATAGATTTCCATCAATAAAAGTTTTATTGCATGGATGAAAACTTGCAAACATGATGTAATCATTAATTCTATTTTATTCAACAAGACGCACAACACCAACGACCATTGCACAAACGGACGCAGCTCAATTATCCATAGTGGTCAGCAGAGCATAACGTAAAAATGTTTTAACGAAAAGCAAACAAAGTACATATATATATATATATATATATATATATATATAACGTAAATTTCATATAATCTTTTTCATTACACGTCTCGAAATTGCATGCCCACTTTCATCTTAATATAGTCAAATAAATGTATGTATGATGACATTTGATAATGAATGCGATCTCCACTATCCCTCACACTATTACCTACAAAACTCAATTTAGATTCGGCACGTTCTTTCTATGAAGAAAATTCGCGGGGAACACAACCAATGTAATATTGCGAGAATTTAATTATATCCATGATATATAGCCCGCGCGAGAATTCACGTCTAGTAGACGTGAGTTTGGGATTAAATGGACTAAAGACGAGACAGGAAACTAATTATGTTAAATTAATTTAAAGAATAAAAATTTTCATTTTGGTAAACTTGCCAGATATAAAATGCTCTCGGCATTAATTCATTTGTTCATGCCTCGCGTCCTATTTGAACTAACATTTTAATCAGTACTCCATGCCTAACGCAAAACTTGGTATATTTTAGCTATTAAAAATTCAACTTTTAATTACTTTTCTTGTAATGGTCTATTTCGAACTAATTAACTGTTCAGAATATTTATTGCCTTTTGCCAGAAAAAATTAGTGCTTAAATTCGAAATCGCTTTTGCCACTAAATGTCGTGTCGTACGATCAATTTAAATTTTAATCTACATTCAATTAAAATCATGAACATTAATTAAGGAAGGCTGTGCTGCCTAGGGCCGATGTCGTCGAAATGTAGACGGCTGCTGACTAACGAACTTCATTGTAATTTATTCATACTGGAAATAATAACCTGTTCTGGTATGATATAATACGATGTCTTTTAAAGAATTTTATTATTACAGTCTCTAAATCATATTATCAAGAATGCCTCGTTTTTCATGCCTTCTCAATTGGGACTGCGGCTGGCACTCTAGCCGGGTTAGTTAACGGAGCTATCTGAAGTGATTCGACAGGCGTTTACCGTTACTGGTACAAATGTAATAGCACAACTAGACAGAGTGATTTCATGTTTACATTTCTGTAGTGCAGTTCAATTGCCTAGCTGATTGATCGAGAGTCTGGTTGATTATTTTCGTAGAAAATTTAACGGCTTTATTAAAACGATCACTTCTAATTTTTTTCCTACTTCGATTTTTCTATATGAGTACATCGTGCGTGCTTATTTCTTGGAGTCTATCCGAGACTATTTTACCATTTTTACTGTGAGCTGCAGAGTTAAGGTAGATTTTCTGCTATAACACTATTGAATATATATTAGTTCTCCTCCACAAACAGTATCTAACTATATTTTACTGCCTATCATTTAAGCGTTCCAATTGCTAATTTTCTTTTTATAATTGAATATTGGACTATATATATTTATATCTATATTTAAATATATGTTATATATACTTTAAGTTATTTAATTATCCGATTATTTTGAATATCTAGAATGGCGTAGAGAGAGTGAGAGAGTTGAGTATAAAGCATCTGAAAGGTTCTCATATTTTAACTATTTCTTACATGCAAAATTTGTTTTTTTATATACGCCGTTTATTAAAATATTTGTGATAAAGTACGTCATGTGGTTAAATAAGCCGATAATATTTTATAAAATTTAAAACTCTAAATATGATTACCAAATGCATTCTTTATTTTTATTGGGAAAGTCATATTAGTTGAATTTTTTAGATTGAAATTGGCATACAGTGTAGAAGATAGCTTGTGGGCACGAGTCCGTTATAGGATGATGGAGAAAATTTTTGTGGGTCAACAGGAATCTGACGCTAAATTGTGAGCCTATACGAGAAATTTGAGGCTTTACGTTGGTGAATGAGATCAAGGCGACATCAGGTAATGCTGGTGAAGTCAGTGTATGACTGGTTATTACGCGGTAGAGAAAACAATTAAAACGTTCTACATCTCCAAACAAGATAAATCCAATAATTTGTTTGTGACGGTTGATGTGAGTTACACATGTATCTGTTGCCTAGGAGGGTCTGACAAAATGACGGGAGAGAACTAATTGGCTGTCTTGATATCTGCTGTTACGGGAAACTAATAGCCTGTTTTGTTCCAGTTCATAAGATGATGCTTTTAAGAACAATTTTGTATATCAGTCTCTAAATCCTTCTAATTAATTCGTTTCCAGGTTGTACTTCTTCATTAGGACTTGAACGATCATTCTAGCTAGATTGGCCCTGAAGTAAAGAAAACAGATTATTAGGTCGGGTCATCAATAAGCTGATGATATTCCGCATTAATCAGAATGTGCGCTTCCTGCGTCACAGTTTATTCCATTAGACTGCCGTCTGCCTTTGAACATTATTATGTGTAGTTATCACAATTTTTATTCAAAATTTATAGTGATCTTGTCATCTATGCTCTTCATACTTTGTCTGGCAATAAATCTAGCAGAGTCGATGCGCAATTTCTTTTTAATTCTTGATTTCTATTCAACTCACGCAACATTTTCACTCTATTTCTCCATATATATATATATATATATATATATATATATATATATATATATCTATTTCAAATTATCAATCTTCTCTGTTTTTATCACTAGTATTCACATTTGCGCTTTGATTATTCAGAATTTCGTCAATCGTTTTCGATATCTTCTATCTAATAATTTTATGAAATACTTGCTGCTGACTAGTTATTTGTTCTAGAACAGTCAATTTATTTGATTTCATAAGCACAACGTTTGTGTTTCAGCACATAATGAAAACGAGCTACTGCAAGACTGGTAAAGCGTTTGATTTAAATGTGGATGGATTTCCTGGTAGATTATGTCCTCATCTAAAACATCTGGAATAAATTTTGACATATACCATGCGAAATCACAAAACACTATGCATTTAATAAGCATGATTAAACTAGTTGTCGACCATTTTTGCTGTAGGAAACAAAAAATGTAATTCCTAAACAATTGGATGTTCAAATCAAAGAAATAACATTTAACAAACGGCTGCATGTATATTTCTAACAGACTTACCATTTTGCGACAGAAGAGGTATCACACACTCACCCCAAAATATGTCCTGATATTTCATTAATCATATTTTTAGCCACAATCTGATCCTCTTCTTCAGTCAGCGCTACTCTTGTTAACAACACCGATAGATCGGAACAACGATGGTCAGGAAAGGAAACGCGCCAATTTGTGAGAATTGCGGTAAAATTGCTATACTTTGCGGCTGGTTGAAACAGTGGGATTGGCACTTATCTAAACTTAGTAAATGAAGTACGATACATTCGTTCACTGACATCACCATGGAGCTCAACAAGCTTGATGAGAAATGATATTTAGCTTTGCTTCATAAATTTCAACATTTCTATTGAATTTTATATTTAGACAGATTTAATGCATGAGTTTCATTTCGCCGTATATAAGTGTATAAGACGAAGCAAAAGCGTTACTATATAATCGAAATTTTGATTTCTTAATTTATTCATAAATGGGTAGAATATTTTTTGCAAAATCTCAGGCAAAATGTTTGATAAATTTGATTAAATAAAATAATTTGTGGTCCTTGAATAGATGAATGGCTCGATTATTAACGGAATCGACCGAGATTAAATCTGAAGATGCATTTACTGAAGGAACATCATCATGCCTAGCATTAAGTGTGATTCCATCTTATCGTCAAAGGTTAAATTTATATAATTCCTAACTGGAATGAATTACAATAGTAGACACGGAATAATGAGCTGATTAACTATCAATACTCTAGTACAAATTGACTTACATTCATCCTTCATTAATCTTGTGTAAAGCTATTTGGCTTTTGTGATTTGAATGAAAATAAAAATCGTGTGTTAACACGTAAATTTTTTATGAAGCCAATATATAAAGCGCAATAAAAAGGATCACTTAGTTCGCCAGAACTCCACTCGACTGCTATATCTACTACTTTATATGTTAAACTGAAACAAAGGATTTAGTTTGAATAAATAAAACAGAAATACAAACCTGACCTGGAGTTGGGAAATTCACATGCTGGAAAACGCACGGACGTGTACATTGTACACAAAAAATTTAAGTGTTATATACTAAGGATAATGCAATTCATCCAGTAGACCGGTTTCGTCCCTATTTGGAACTGGTCATGTACTTCCAGTATTTGCTACTTAAAGAAATCGAACCCGAGCACGTCTGCTTCGGAAACATTTGCTCTAAACATTGAGCCATCCTGGCGCAAACAAAATACAATTTCCAGTTTTAAACTAACTAATGTTTCTTGGGTAGTCTTTCCTTTATATAAAACCTATATAGCATCTCTTTAGCGCTGAAGTTCCAGCTGCAATCCAAAATCTGTCCTTATAGAATAGATACCATGTTATATGTGGAAGTGGTATTGAAATAAACATTTATATAATTAAACGAATATTAGTTGCGCTGGAGATGATAAAAATTACTTTTGATCAAGGTTGCAATTTTGATATAAACACCTGACCCATTATGTGCATAAACTAAGTGTTGTGTAGTGTGGAAAAGGCAATTCTTCCAGTAAACAGGTTTCGTCCTTACTGAAAATCATTACGACGGCCTAGAATTCGCAATTGACAGCGCTCGAAACTGGTGACGTTTGATTCGGAATCTGTTTCTCTAATCCCTGATCCACCCTGCCATACGTTAAACAACTTTTGACTTATACATTTAATAATATTTTTGTTTGGCTCCTCATTAGGTGGATAATATGTGGCGTCTCTTTAGACCTGAAGTTAAAACAATTGTTTTCAACACCTGCGCAATCAATGATCGTTAAATACTATAAATTTTGAAGTAGAAACCACTTCCCCAGTTGGTATAGTATCTATTTCAAAATGGTAGATTCGTAGTAGTTAGTTCAAATATAGAGCAATGAGCAGCTGTTGGAGTTTAAAGAGAAATGAAGTATAGTTGTACGATTGCATGGGGTTTCGCACTTACATTAATGTTTAGCAGACATTTCCTCGTATAATGAATCATCAGTTTTGTATTCGGCGTCCGAGTTGTCACTTATTTTTCAATTCTTCTAGTAAATACTTCTAAATGCACGTCCGTTAAAGTATTACGCGAATAAATATCAGCCTTTAGATGGATACAATTTCATTGATTTTTTACTGTTGTGACTGACAGTAGTTTTTCTATTTGTTCGACGACTGATTAAATACAATGGGATTGGTGTTTGCTTCAAGCTCGCAAACTTGATTTAATAATTGTTACGAATTAGATTAACTAGACTAATTAGAGAGTCAATTGAAATAAAATCAGGAAAAGGTGTAATGAATGTAACATCGGTAGAAAAATCATTGGGCCCAATATTTAATGAAGCATTTTCTACGGTCAGAAAACGTGAGGCTGCGGAACCTGAATTAAGTGGGAACCTAAGTAAAAAACCTCGCTTATAGAAAACTGATTGCGAATGACCTGTACCAATATCAATTCCTATATACTTATCTTTCTCAATAAAATGTTCCAGAAGAGGGTATACAGATTTAGCAAGGGTTAGTAGATAGGACATTAGATTAGAGACATTTGACTCACACTGTTGCTTATATTTTATATATTTATGTAAGGTAGGAATATCTTAATAAATGAATAATACGTTAGTCCTAGAGAAGATATTCATGGTTAACAGCTATCAAGTATCCTTTTAAGAGGAACTCAAAATGTGATAGATAGACGGATATATAGATAGGCCTATCGGTAGATAGATAGGTTTATTATATATATATATATATATATATATATATATATATCGGACATTAATCATTTTATACATTACCATTAAAATTATATATTTATTTAAGATGGTAAAATATTTGAATAATATATATATATATATATATATATATATATATATATATATATATATATATATATATATATATAAGACATTTAACTCACACTGTTGCTTATATTTATATATATGTTTTTTATACATATTTATATGTATTTTATATATTTATATAAGGTGTGAATAAATAAATATACAATTATGATTAATTGGTCAAAAAACAGGAAGAAAAGAGAAAAATAATAATTTATTAGAAATATGCAAACGTATATATATATATATATATATATATATATATATATATAATATATATATGAAGTTAGAATATTGGACTCACACTGTTGCTTATATTTATATAAAAGTTTTATACATATTGATATGTATTTTATATATTAATATAAGGTGTGAATAACCTAATAAAGCTTCTAACCGCATACGCAAAACGCGGCATTTGAAAAAAGTACAATGAATGCAAGACTACTATATGTTAGAGCCGCATATCTATTTTTCCTTTCCTTATATGTACATTCCGGTTTGATCCTCGCTGGTTAGATTGCTGTCGTAATCTGATGTCGATCATGGGAGGTCGAAACGCGTCAGTACGTGTGACTGACGGTAGTTAGGCAATGTTGTTCGCCGTCTGGTTAAATACAATAGGATTGTTGTTACTTCAAGCTCGTTAACTTTATTTATACAGAAGTTCTTAGACTTGAATTTCTCCAAAACATAATTTATTTAGTCTGTATAATAAATTGCACATATTATATTTTTTCTGCAAATTGGGACAAAAATGTAGAAATAAACTTACTATGGAGTCCATGTCTGCTTTGGAAAATATTGTCTTTTTAGACAATCATCTTCGTCACCATAGCAATACGTGTAGGAAAGACAGCATTTCTGAGCTCGAATGAAGATATCATACGAAGGTCCACCTTATTATAAAATTTAAGCATCTCGTTTTTTCTCGAAGTTCATTTACGACTGTGAAAGCGTCATCGACATTCCGTAGATGTGTAAGACATTATTTTTTTTAAAGTGGTTTCAGTTTTGATATTTTCTGATAGAATACGTAAATATCATCACGAAAGCTTCCTAACGGATAGCCCATCGCAATTTCATTGACGTGTTTTTAGTATTGACAATTTTCTATATTTTATTAAACATAATTTATTTATCGTGATATTTTTATTGATTAATGTCTACAATTATACATAAAGTAGCCTTAGCCTTAACATTGTGAAACCAAGCAAATGTAATTCAATAATAAAACTAATTTCATCAGTGGACCTTCGTTAGGTATTTTAAAGTAATGCTGCGGCCTTAATTTGAAACAAGATGCATTTTCTTCACAGTCTTATTGGTGAATTAATGTGTCTATGTTATGCAGTGCGTTATCTATACTGGGAACATACATATTATAAAATGTTCCATTAGGCTCTAATTCAATATCACCTACACAAGTGGTAGGTTGTCCAACTTAGAATAGAAGATCGGGAATAGGTAGTTGGAACCAATTGTAAAAATTAATGGCGAAAATGGAACACCTTAAGTTAGTTGCTCTAAAACACATAAAAATCATATAACTGAAAATTGCATACAAATAACAACTTTGATGTCGCAGTGGATTTCGCAGGGCTCTGACAAAAATGCCTCCTGTTTTGAGCCACAACCGAGAACATTCTTGATGAGTTCCTAATGATAACGGAATTTGAAACTTGATGGAATGTACTCGCTACCTTTATTATTTTGAGTTTTTAGTCGCACTATATTTATATATATATATATATATATATATATATATATATTCGTGTGTGTGTGTGTGCGTGTGGAATGACTAATGTTTAGAGTGATTTTATTTTTGTATGTACAAATACTATTAATTTGGCCCAACATGTACTGTCGGAATGTGTTCGAAACACGCATAATTCTATCATTCAACCACCTAGAACTATAACAATTAAATTCTATATACTGCGGAGAACCAAATTATATGCGTTCATGTGATAAGCAGGGCTTTTATATTAATGTGAAATTTCACATAAAACCAGGAAGATATGTTATAGTTTGCATGGGCAAAATATATAGATCCTTCTATACGCACTTTATGTTTTTTATCAGTAGAACACGTTAATTTAACCAAAGATAGCAATTTACTTTGTTAAGTAAAGTGGGACATTTTGACAATACAGTTAATTATAAATATGCAAATTTAAAAATAAACTAGAAAAACTGCAAATAAATCAAGCGTGTAGGACTTCAAAGCACAATAACTAAATAAACTATGTATCGACTTCATAAAATATAAGAAAAATCATTCCGAGTCTCCTCTGCGTCAAATTCTGAGCAATACTTGACTAATCCGTTCTACTGGTTGAATTGATTTTAATAACTGACTCAATTCATAGTTTATTCTGAAAATAATAGTTGTAAACAAAGTTCAGGCTTTAGACTACACTTCAATAGAACATCCAAAATTGATATGTAGTCCATTGTATAACGAAAGATTGGAGACGATTAGTGACAGCATTCATTTTTATCACATTACGATTATGTTCAACCTGATGGAAATTTTACCAAAAAATAAGGTTATATATGATTTAAAATTGCATGTAGTACGCGGAACGCGTGGTGCATTAGATAAACCAGAAGCATTTTTTCCGTTTTTGTCTTGTACAGAACTGAAAAATGGTTGCTTCTAACGCAAATTGCTGATTTTGTACAGGAGCTGCACCCTTCTTTAATAGTTTTTGAGGGAGATGCTGATTTATTTTAGTTTCTGGCCTCTTTTTTGATTTGCCGATGTACTGAGCGTTGCAGCTACATTGAAATTTGTATACAGACAAAGGCGTTGACTTCACAAAGAGGCTATATTTTTTAATTTGTGCGCATCTGTTTTGTTGTGTTGAACACCACTCTCATCTGTATTGATGGAAACTGTGCTTTAGTCGCTCAAACTACTTTTCTTTTGAAGATCTCAACTGGAAGATCACCTCCAAAGGGAATACAAAGCGTTTATCTCTGGGGTATCTGGTTTTCCTCAAAATTAGTTTAGATTTTGTTACGTTGCCTCAAGTTATATTCGATGAACCAGTCCGGATAGCCATTATTTCTCAACGCTTCTCGGAGCAAATTTAGCTATAATTCAATGTTGTTTGGTGAACAAATCCTACGTATTCGCGTGCCAAAATTAATTATCAGGTTCTTTTGTACGCCCTTGGCACACTACTGAAATAATGGATATACTGCCTAGTCCAAATTGATTTCTTGTGAATTGACCCTGAGATGGTACCTTCTTCATCTCTCGTTATTCCTACATCTAGAAAGAATAAATGTCCATCTTGTTCTTCTTCTATTGTAAACTTGTTTGCTTGGTCTACCTTGTTTATATGATGTAGCAGTGCATTTGTATCTTCATGTTTTTCAACGACAATGAAAGTACCGTCAACGTAGCGTAAGTAAGAATGAGCTCCATAGATAAATGGCTGTTTCTAAATGATGCAAGTATATGTCTGCCAATAATGGTCCAAGAGGACTACCCATTCCTATGCCGTCAATTTTTCTTTAAAAGACTCTTTGGAATACGAATTGTACGTTGGATGTACACAATAAAAAGAGTTTTCTTATGTCGTCCACTTCTATCAGTGTTTTCACTCCTAATGATCGTAGATATTCACACAAGATATTTATAGTTTTATTTATTGGAATACTAGTAAATAGGGACTTTATGTCGAGGGACAACGTTTTCTTCTCCTTTATATTCAAGTCGCGAATTTTTTCCACAATCTGAAAGCTGTCCTGTACAACATGCTCCATTCTTCCTTTCATAATAGGTTTTATAATCCAGCATAATAATCTGGCTGCTCCGTGCTACGGTGAATTAACCATAGATAAAATGGGAATGAAAGGCGAAAGACTCTCATTATTGGTCATTTTGTGAGCCTTACGCAACCCATATAATATCGGTTGCTTTGAACCTACGGGCTTTGCATGTTTAAATTCTGTAATAGAAGCATTTTTGTGCTCTATGCCGATTTCTTGTTTAGCTTCGACCTTCGAAATAATTCTGTTTAGAATCTTCGTTATAGAATTTTCTAATTTTGCCGTAGTATCACGTTGTGTCTCTTCACGTTTAAATTTGGATTTGTCGTTCAGAATTTGTAATATAGCCTGACTATAGTCCGTAGAGTTCATTAACATTATGTCTGGTCCTTTGTCTGGCTTCATGGGTCTGATTTGTTTGTTTCGTTGTAGCTCATTTAATTCCT
Organism: Eudiplozoon nipponicum; assembly: GCA_029291075.1. Lineage (NCBI taxonomy): Eukaryota > Metazoa > Platyhelminthes > Monogenea > Mazocraeidea > Diplozoidae > Eudiplozoon > Eudiplozoon nipponicum. The sequence goes on from JAQBSW010001119.1 coordinate 43,248, forward strand.
CCAGATGCCTTTTGGTGACCAGTTTATTGACTTTGAATGTGCGCACATATTGGTCATATGCACTTCGGAGGTCCGATTTAAAGAGCGAAATGTCGTAGTTTTCCGTTGATTTGTGTTTGTAGCATCTTCAAAAAAGCATTCCATTGATGCCTGCACATGTATTTCTTCATGTTCGCTTATTACAGTTTTTGTTATGCAGTATTTCGGCCCAAGAGGGAGAACTTCATTTTGATGTTTCGTTAGTTTGATATATATATATATATATATATATATATATATATATATATATATGAAAATCTAAAATGTGTATTCCTAGACGACCTTTGATTAAATTAAACGAACATTGGTTGCGCGGGTGGTGATAACAATTATTATAATCAAGGTTGCGGTCTTGATATAAACACCTGACCCATTAATTACTTACATATGTCAGTATAAACTAAGAATTGTATAGTGTAGAAAAGGCAATTCATCCAGTAGACCGGTTTCGTCCTTAGTGGGAACTCATCAAGTACTGGCCAGAATTTGCCGCGGACGGGATACGAACCTGGGCACGTCTGCTTCGGAGATCTGGTGCTCCTAGCCACAATTGTGTGTAGTGTGGTGTGCGGCGGGATAGCTGAGTGGTTAGAGCACCCAGATTCCAGAAGCAGACGTGCCCAGGTTCGTATCCACAGCCAGCTACAATAAGTTAAGAACAGTATTCGTTGGCATACCTCACTAATCTTAATTTATACCAACATATAATAATGATGTTATCGCTCTATTCTTCCTGGCATAATGACTAATAAATGTCATCATTTCAATACCACTTCCCCATGTAATGTGGTGTCCTGTTCAGTAATACAGATTGGGATGGTTAGTTGTAACTTTGGGTCTAAATGGATGCCATATGAGCTCCACCTAAAAGAAAAATTTTCTAACCAAGTTACATTAGTTAGTATATAACTGAAAATTGTGTGTAGTGTAGTGTGCGGCAGGATAGCTCAGTGGTTAGAGCACCAGATTCCGAGGCAGACGTGCCCAGGTTCGTATCCTGTCCGCGGCAAATTCTGGCCAGTACTTGATGAGTTCCCAATAAGGACGAAACCGGTCTACTGGATGAATTGCCTTTTCTACACTACACAATTCTTTGATTAAATTGTCATTTTCAGGATTTTGCTGTTTAAAGAATTTTATTTCAATGCTTATTCAGGCAAGTACGTTTCTGTCAGTTTACTATGCTTGTCTTTTTACGCAATGGTCTCGTGCAGATGTGCTTGCATGAGTGTGTTTGATAGAATTATTACTCCGAATTAAGTCACAGTATGAAATAAAAACACGAAAAATTCAGTCAATTTTCATTATATTGTAGGCTAACGACTAAAACAGACCAATGTTAGCTGTAAAGCTTTATGCTGTTAATTACAATCCAACGTAGACCTGCTTTTAGAATTACAATTTCATTTATTTTTCATTATTTTGGAATTGCGCTTGACCTGAATTCCATTGGAAGATGAAAATACTGCTTTAGACAGTCATTGATTGCGCGACTGGCGATAAAAATTATTTAAATCATGATTGCGAGATTGTTATAAACTCCAATCCCATTGTACCTAACCAGTCGTACAATATAGCTAAACTAACACAAGTCACACTACTGACGCGTTTCAAACTTCTATGATCGCCATCAGTAATTAGACTAGCGAGGATGAAACTGCAAAACATATAGAAGAAAAGATAAACGAGAAATGCGGCTGAGACATATAGTAATCTCGCACACAATTAACTTGGTAGGAAATTTCGGCCGCATAATTCATAGGCAGTCACGAATATTAGCTTTCTGCAGACTTCGCTGTATTTATGAAAGTTATCCAATTAACAAGTCGTTTATTGTGTTGGTGGTAATAAATAACGTTATTCTCACGTACATAATATGTGTGACTGATGGTAGTTTTGCTGTTTTTCGAATGATTATATAAAACGGAATTTTTGTTAATACCAAGCTCGCGAACTAGTTCTAAAGAAATTACCACATATTTAAAATGGCACACATAGAAAATCTAAAGGATTTTTAATGCAACTGAAAAATCGAAAGTTTTCCATGACTCCGTCAAAAATTATATAAATAAATTGACATAAAAATTTACAACTTTGCACAATTGTTAATTGAACAAATGTAATAAAATTTCAAATATTTTAAAATTTTGCATGTTTTGCCCTGTAAAAAAATATAGCAAATTGCAGGCATTCTACAGAATTGCAAGTAGGAATTTTGTCTATACAGGTTTGAAAGCAAGGTGTTCTGAATTGTAAAAAAATAAACATTTCTTATTTAACTTATTGTAATAATTACTTGTCACTACACATAGAACGCTGCCATTTGGCAGAATATTCCATGTGTGCTGTAAGATGTTTCAGTTAAAAACGGTGGATACTTCAACTGTAGAAGGCTGTTTAATTTTTTTATAATTTACTTGAAGCTCGGGATTTATGTTAAATATCTTCATATGTTTATCCATTTGTCTTTACTTCAATTGTACGAAACTCATAAAAGATAGAAATAAGCGGACGAAAAAGACGGAAATAGGCATTGACACTTAAATTTAACTGTTCATTTATTGAAAGAAATAAATAACTGCAGATAATCATAACGTCTGATATGTTCGCCTTTTAAGATGCATTATAGATACAAGTAAAACCGTGAGATAGGTTTGGCATATCAGGGTAAACTTTGTCGTTAATGGTTATTGGAATTTAAAATAGGCAGCGCCAGTGTACTGTCTAATAATGAGATGCTCATTTATTATTCGGATTAAAACAAAACAAATAGAGGTGCTCTTTAAAATTTTCTAAGGCCTACGAGAAAAGGTAACGAAAAAATTGATCATTCTGTGTTGTTACCCTGTTTTACTAAGTTTAGCTAAAGATAATATATGCATATTTAAATAAATAACAAATTTAATTGGATTCTTTTGGAATGCGATACTTAATAAAATTCATAATAACCTATCCATGTGCAAAAAAATATTTAATTATCTTTTCGGTAGTGTTATCTTATGACAAATTAACTAAATGTGATACATCTCTTTAATGAACTTCGTTGTCAATCTTTGATATTAATGTTGAGTTCAATAGGAGGAGAAAAGCATTGCTCCAAAAATAAATTAATTTTAAGTTAAAACAATTGAAATTATGATTCCAATAAATTTAGGATTGGTCAGTCAATTATCTATTTACAAGATAATTCACATAGGTCAATAAAGATAAGCAAAACTCAGTATGGAATAAAAGTACCTCTCAAAATTCAACAGTAAAAAATTTCTTGAGCAAATACGTAATAGATTTGTGGCGAAATGGTTCATGTTACTGATGCGTTGCCGGTATGCTGAAAATTCATTTATACATGGAGTAATACCTTTTGTTAATGCTACCTATGACATATGCTTCTGGTCCTATGTGATCTAACTATTTACCTGTTACCTAATGCTAAACGCGCATTTGCTTAAATTTTACTTCATCACAACACAAAATACATAACTATTTTAGGTATCCAGGAATTATATCCTGATTACCACGAAATGTGATAACTGAAATCGATCGAAGCCACAGTAATGACCATTGCTACATTAGCAAGTTTTCAAATGGTTCTTATTCACAATTTTGGTCCAATTTAAACATATATAATTTGTATATATATATATATATATATATATATATATATATATATATATATATATATTCTTATATTTAGGAAAGAAAACACAAATAACTAAGAGGATAATGGCCATTTATTTCGTGAATACTAAACGTCTCTTATACAATCATACATATTTATACATTTTGGGTTGTTAATTGGTTATGTTTTGGTGACAAATCTGACTGGTTATTACTGCTGTTTCTTGTTTTGACTAGTAGGTGAGTGTGTATGCGTTTGTGTTTGTATTGTGTATGTGTGTTTGCATGTAAAGGTCATTCTCGCAGTATTGCGAAGTGATGTCTGAGATCTTGTCATGATTGTTTTGATAACTTGAGAGTTAGCCATTTGTGCAAATTGTTCACTGTTATCTATACAAGTGCTGTTTTTCCCAGTATAGTTAATTGTTTCACCCCGCTGCGCGAGAGTGCTATTTTCGCTTGGTAACAACGCTAATGTTGATTGTCTTGTTAAACGCTCACACTGTTTGGAGACTTCTGTCATCGTATGCGCCTCTGTTATCTCAACTTCACCTTGTTGCCAATCCGATTGTACGTTTGTTGATTCTAATCGAGGGCCTGTTGGTTCTTGGCTGGGTACTAGTATATTGTTGTTGAATTTTGTTATCCTTGGCCAGTCGATAAGGATATCATGTTGATGAAACTTTTGAATGTTAAGTTCAGGTGTTTGTTGTTTTATGTAAAGCGCTTCGTAGATAAAAAGTAATTTTTCAGATTTTGCTTTGTGTAGAATTGTGAAATTGGTCGAATTGACAGGGTGCCCCGTTGCTAATATATGATCGGAAATAGCTGATTTTTCCAGACGGTGGCAAGCCTTTGTTAATCAATTTCTGTGGCAAATGTTGCTGGATTCTGCTTATCAATTGCTTCTTCGTACGTCCGATATATGTGCTACCGCACATACATGAGAATTTATAGACTATGAATGATTTGGAGAGAAGTGGCAATTGATCTTTGGTATCCAACCTCATGATTCTCTGTGTACTGAATGTCATATTAACTTTAACACTGGGAAAGTTGTCCTTAGTTATTCTATTCAGCCGCCGTGCAATTATTGAGGCTGGTATGTCGCCTCTAAATGGTAAGTTTAGGTAAACCTGCTTGCCGGTGTCCTCTCTAGTACGAATTTGCCGTGGTCTAATGTTGACATCAATGAACCGCTCTGGGTAGTTGTTCATTAGCAGAATATTCCTGAGGTAGCCCAGTTCTTCCTCAATCTTGTGTTCAGAGCAGATCTTTCTGATTCTGTTCGCTAGGTTGTTTACTAAGTTTCTTTTGTGGGATTTTGGCACACTACTGTTGTAATGGATGTATTGTCCAGTGAAAGTGGATTTTCTATGTATGGCCAGTGTCAACTCTCCGTCTGCTTCTCGAGTGAGTTTGATGTCAAGGAATGGGAAACTGTCGTCTTTCTCTACTTCGAGAGTGAATTTGATGTCTGGATCGACTCCATTTGCTTGTTTGAGGATTTCGGAGGGGTCTGCTGCTTCTGAGATGAACAACAAGATATCATCTACATACCTTTTGTAGAATGCGCACTGGTCAATTATACCTTTCAGACTCGTTTTTTCCAGGTGATACATGTATACATCTGCCAGGAGGGGTGCGATGCAGCTTCCCATAGCTACACCATTGATCTGGCGATAGTATATACCTTCGAAGGTAAATTGCACGTTTTTAGTACATGCTAATATGAGGTCTTTGATGTCATTGGTGTCTATAGGGAAGTCAAAAATCTCATTTTTGATGAGATCACACAAGATCTCCGTTGTCTTATCCAGTGGTATGTTTGTAAATAAGGATGAGACGTCAAGCGAGACCATCTTATTCTGTAGGATGTTCTTCCCCTTCAGTTCATTTGCTAATTCGAAAGAGTCCTTGATAGTGTTAGTGTTTATGATGCTCCGTATTGGTTCAAGTAGTTTGCAGAGAAACTTGGCTGGTTTATGTTGTGGAGCGTTGATCATTGACATAATGGGCCGCATCGAAGGAGCTCCTGAGGCTGTCACGGCTTTGTGAGTTTTTGGTTTGCCGTACAATCTTGCGGTGTTTGTTCCGACTGGTTTTGCTTTTGGATGTCTTCTGTGAGTTTTGATCTAATCTCGGAGTCAGCCGTCGATGTTAGCACATGTTTTTCCATCTTTTTCAAAATTGCATTAATTCTTGATTCGATGTTCGTTGAATCATCTTTCTGTTTGATGTCATGCTTAAATTTGGATGGATCATTTATTATATCCTTCATGGCCTTCTTGTAAGCGTCCGCCTCAAGTATAACAATTCCTGATCCTTTGTCGGGTGTGGCAAGTCGTACGGATTTGTCTGATTGGAGTTTTCTAAGTTCGTCTATGTGCTGTTTTGTGATGATTTGGCTGCCTTTGAATTCCTTCTTGTATTGTTCTAGTGCGCTTACTATCTCAGCTTTCAGTCCTTGTCCATTGAATGTATGTGGGGCGGTGTCTTTCGTTAAGTCATTGTAGAAATTTTCCGTTCCAGCCTGAATGTCAATAATGTCCCGTTCACTTAGATTTTTCTTGACTACGCAGAATTTTGCTCCTAAGGAGAGTAATTCTTTCTGGTGTTTTGACAAGATCACTTTTGAATAATTGTGAATAAAAGCGTCTGGGTTGGTAGGAAATTTTGATTGCGTAGGAAATTTGTCCAGGTCTCTCGTGAGGTTCTTGGTTTCTTTTTCCGCTGTTATATTCATCAGTGTTTCTATCTTCTTTGTGAAAGCGGTGTATTCGCCGTCATTCAGTCTTGCAATTCGACAACCCAGTGATTGAATGATGCTCTCAGCGTCTTGCAGTTTTGCTTGGTTGTCCTCGATGCCATTAAGCAATAAGCGACTTATAAGTTTATTCGTCGGTTTTTGGTTATTTCTTCTGCATTGCTTGAGGAATCGTTTTGGCACAACATCTGATTTGAAAAAATTCAATCTCATTGTATTTATGTAAAATTTAAGTTGCACGCGCGCGGTTTATAATGGCTCCGACTTTGTTGAATACCGAATTTGAGAAAATTATTGGACCCTTCAAAATTCCATAAAGGAGCTAAAGGAGGAGAACTTACTTTACTTACTTTACTGCGGCTGACTCCTTTTGGAGGATAAGCCGGCTCCACATTTCATGGAGTGTGTTCCCCACCACAAAATGGTTCAACAGCCACAGGATTACATGGACTCCTGGACAGTACTCCGTACTTACGAATGGCGAATGAGCTCTCAACAGCCACCGGCAACCATGCAACTTACTGATGCCTTGCAGACTGCGCTTGGATGTGCAAAGGCTAGAGGTGCGTCCTCGATCAAAAAGCCGAGTGGTGAGAGGACACAACTTGTACCAAATTCCCAAAGAAGGAGAACATCGCAATTAAAAATAAGATGTCTAAGCTGGAGTCGGATGTCAGTAAACATGCAGAAAAATTAGATTTAGCGGAAAGGAAAATGAATACTTAAGCGCAAAATTGATGATTTGACCTTGGCGTTAAACGAGAAGGTGGATAAATTAAAGCTCGATGTTGTGCCATGGATTGAGCTAGCTGAAATAACAGTAGATGATGATAACCTACTTCAATTACCTTTAAATTTTATGAATGCGCTCTGCAATTTTATAAATAGAATTTTGAAGGATGGGAAATTACCAATCGATATATTAACGATAGTATCTAAACCATTGCCTAAAGTAATTAAGCAAAAGTGCGCCAGTGATTATAGATTAATCTCTATTATCCCTTTGTTTTTAAAGAAAATAGAACGATTAATACTAGATCATTTAGAACGTATGTTGCCGGCTGATTTTGATATGTGCCAACACGGCTTTACCAAAGACAGGTCGACAATTACTAATATTCTCTCTATGTGGAAACATGTAATTACATTAGATGAGAAAAAGTTAGCTGCATTAATTGTATTTATAGATATCTCAAAAGCTTTTGACTCTATATCTTCTGATGCTATTTTGAATGCGATTAATTTATTGAATATTGATCCGAATATTTTTAGATTACTTAGATACTATTTATATAATCGAAGAATGAGTATTCAAGTAAATGATTTGATTTCTAATTCGAAAAGGGTAACAAGTGGAGTTCCACATGGATCAAGTTTGGGGCCAATTTTATTTAAAATTGTATTTGCACATTTGGAAACTAAAATCCCTAACGGTCGAGTTTGCAAATTCGCTGATGATTTAAAAATAATCTTTCCAATTGATCCAAAAAATGTCGAATTCTCCAAAAATAATGTGACACTAGATTTGTATGATTTAAGTAGATACTTGTTAACACTAGGGCTGAGAATAAACAGTAAAAAGACGAGAGCTTTAAAAAATGTAACAGAACAGATTTCAATTATGTTTATTTTCATGATGCTGAGATTAATGATGTTTTTGAGATTAAACTTATGCAAGAAATTAAGGATTTAGGCATAAATATTCATTGTACGGCTTCTGCTGAGAGACATATTGAAAGGATAGTATGCAGTGCCAAGAACAGATGGGCACTAATAAATAGAAATATTTTATCGTGTGAAATAAAATATAAAATGTTTATAATATGGATTAGACCGATATTAGAATATGCTGCCGCTACTTGGAATCCTTTAACAAAGGGTTTGTCTAATAAGATAGAAGCTGTACAAATAATTCCTATCTCCTGCACTATATATGCCACTAGATTACAGTTTGTATCACTGCATCCTTTATGGTTTCGGAGGATGTGCTATTGCATAAAAGTTTTCCATTTGAACCAGTGGACTGGTGCCTATATGAATCCAATAAGAACGAGTCATGAAGTTGAAACTAGATCTGGTCATTTTGCAATATCTCCACCATTGGTAGGGAATGTTGAGAGCAAGCTATTCTATTTTTCAAAAAATTTCAAAATTTACAATCAATTGCCAAAGGGGCTTATAGAAAGGCCTCCATCTAATATGTCTCTTAAACTTTTATTTACCGAACTAGAAAAAGTGTTCAATCCTGCTGATATTTTTAATTTTGATTATGATAATACTTTCTCGTGGTTAAATCAAAGACAGGATTAATTGTTTTTAGCAACATAACTTCTCGAGATTCTATCTACAAGTTTTGTACTATTAAAACTGAAAAGTTATGCATTACACATCATGTTAATCAACAATACATACAATCAGTTATTAGTCATGGTTCCCTTTTTTGCATAATGTTACACTCGAATAATACATTAATTTTTTCTATTTTCGATGAAGAATCTATCACTCTTTATAACCGAACTTTCTTATGCTGATAAATTGTACAGTACAACTAATTGCACATATTTATGTCATGTGATATGTTTTTATATTGTACATTTTCAAATTTTATTATTTGATGGAACATGTAAGGTTTGAATCCAAATAAAGATTTTCTATTCTATTCTATTCAAGTCAACCCACCATTGGTGGGAATGTTGCGAGCTAGCTACACTCTTTTTCAAAAATTTACAAAATTTACAAACAATTGCCAAAGGGGCTTAGAGAAACGCCTCCAACTAAAATGTCTTTTAAATTTTTATCTATGGAACTAGAAAAAGTGTTCAATCCTGCTGATATTTTTAATTTTGATTATGATAATATTTTCTCATGGTTAAATAAAAGACAGGATTAATTGTTTTTCAGCAACAAAATTTCTCGAGATTCTATCTTCAAATTTTGTATTATTAAAACTGAAATGTTATGCATTATATCATCTTGTTAATCAACAATGCATACAATCAATTATTAGTCATGGTTCCCTTTTTTTCTTACAAAATGTTATACTCGAATTATACCTTAAATTTTCCTAATTTTGATGAAAAATCTATCACTCTTTACAGCTGAACTTTCTGATGCTGATAAAATGTACAGTGCAACTAATTACACATATATATGTGATGTGATATCTTTTTATATTGTATATTTTCTAATTTTATTATTTGATGGAAAATGTGTGGTTTGAATCCAAATAAAGATATTCTATTCTATTCTATTCTATTCTTTAATGACAACAATATGAGCTTCAGCGTAGTTTGATAATTAATTACATTTTGTTGTCAGGTCGGGGCTTATTATTTTACTTGAGCCATATATTACTATGAAAAAGATTTCATGCTCGTAAATTATTCCAAAATTAATAAATATATCATCAGTATCCAAAGATGAGTTGGATTGGATGTCTACAAGATGACATTTTGGCACTTGAACCCCAGTACGTTGGAACTTTTGTTTACTTAATCTCTTACGTACATATGACAGTTTTCCAGCTCTACTTAATGGCCATTACGAGATGTAATTTATATCGAGCACGTTTAGCAATGCTTTAACGCATATAATGCACATATGAGGAATTACTTTCGTCTTAATATTTCAGAACTTCGGCGATTGCGTGCCTCTTTTTAAATTTCATCCATTTTCATGAATATTTTCAATTCCTTTTACGTACTTCTACAATTTTGAATCAGTGGAGAGTTGCATGATCGAACTCCTAAATATACTAAAATGAAGATTTATGTCAGCACAACAAAATGAAGATTTACTGCTCATAAGTATAAAATTCAAAGCTACGTGTGGGCTGTCAATGAAAATAAGGTAGCCCATTCTTATCAAGTTTATTAAACATTATTCAAAAGATTCTATTAATCATATGCATTTCAATCAATGCATGCATATGATTAATAGAATCTTTTGAATAATGTTTAATAAACTTGATAAGAAAGGGCTACCTTATTTTCATTGACAGCCCACACGTAGCCTTGAATTTTATACTTATGAGCAGTAAATCTTCATTTTGTTGTGCTGGTATAAATCTTCATTTTAGTATATTTAGGAGTTTTGAAAAATTTTTAAATTTCACTTCAATTTGTCTGGAAATTTATTCATTTTGATAGAAAAATTAAATTTAAATTTACATTAATTGAACTGCTGCATATTGTTCTCGAACATTTTACAGTCCTGATTTTATTTGCACGACACTCTTATTCGATCGGACTAGAGCCGTGTAAAATCGATCAACTTTTAATCTTGATTTCCGTTGCTTGGCAGTTTCATTCAAACGTGATTGATTATTCCGTACTCGATTTATTTCTAATCTGAAGTCCCGTTGCTCGGTATTTTCATGCAAGAGTAATTGATTATTTTGTCTTCGATGGAGTTATAGTCGGACGTTCCGTTGCGTGACAGTTTTATTTGATTGAACTTGGTCATTGCGTACTCCATTTGCTTCCAATCGTGATTCTCGTTGCACAGTAATTTCATTCAATCCTTCCTGGTTATTGCGTACTCGAAGTGCTTCTAATCTGACGTCCCGTTGCTCTTCTGTTTCGGAAGCTCGAATTACTCTTTTTTGTGATTTAGCCGTTGATCGACCAAGTGGTTTGCTTTTTGATGACATAACAATCGCTTGTTTACATATCTCTTACTGTTTGTATTTTATCATTACTGTTGATAATGATTTACTTGCTTTTCAATTGCTAATGCTGATATTTACATAAAATGATATTCTGTTGGATGTTCTTGTCAAAATTTAATTTCTCATTGTTAATTAGGATTTTGTAATACAAAGACGCACTTTTTTTACATCAATTCTAATTACCATTCAAAGATAATTCCACTTCTGGCTAACGTTATTTTTTCAAAAGTTCTAGATGCTTCTTTTGCCTGATGAAGTGTTATTTTACAGTTTTTAATGTTATCCTTGCAAAAAATGTCTCCTTGAAATAGTATTGCATGATATTAGGATCACCTTTAGGTATATATTTAAAATTAAGGTTATCAATTTGCATTTGCATACCACATGTGACATCCCACATTCCAATATCAGCAGCTAAGTGAACATCCATGTCAGCAATCGCATTGGACGATTGTTCTGCTACATGTATCGATCATGCAACTCTCCACTGATTCAAAATTGTAGAAGTACTTAAAAGGAATTGAAATTATTCATGAAAATGGATGAAATTTAAAAAGAGGCACGTAATCACCGAAGTTCTGAAATATTAAGACGAAAGTAATTCCTCATATGTGCATTATATGCGTTAAAGCATTGCTAAAAGTGCTCGATATAAATTACATCTCGTAATGACCATTAAGTAGAGCTGGAAAAATGTCATATGTACGTAAGAGATTAAGTAAACAAAAGTTCCAACATACTGGGGTTCAAGTGCCAAAATGTCATCTTGTAGACATCCAATCCAACTCATCTTTGGATACTGATGATATATTTATTAATTTTGGAATAATTTACGAGGATGAAATCGTTTTCATAGTAATATATGGCTCAAGTAAAATAATAAGCCCCGACCTGACAACAAAATGTAAATAATTATCAAACTACGCTGAAGCTCATATTGTTGTCATTAAAGAATAGAATAGAATAGAATAGAATATCTTTATTTGGATTCAAACCACACATTTTCCATCAAATAATAAAATTAGAAAATGTACAATATAAAAAGATATCACATCACATACATATGTGCAATTAGTTGCACTGTACAATATATCAGCATCAGAAAGTTCAGCTGTAAAGAGTGATAGATTCTTCATCAAAATGAGGAAAATTTAAGGTATAATTCGAGTATAACATTTTGTAAGAAAAAAGGGAACCATGACTAATAATTGATTGTATGCATTGTTGATTAACAAGATGGTATAATGCATAACATTTCAGTTTTAATAATACAAAATTTGAAGATAGAATCTCGAGAAATTATGTTGCTGAAAAAAAACAATTAATCCTCTAAAAGGAGTCAACCGCAGTAAAGTAAAGTAAAGTAAAGTATTAATCATATGATATTGGTTTACTAGATCTAAAACTTTTCAATATTGAAAATATAAAGCGACATCGCTTAATAAATTTATTAACGAAAATCTTGCTTTTAAATGTTAGAAAGCATAAGATGCTATTTAGTGACTGTTCATATAAAATTCATCTAAAACCTTGACTAAGCTTCAATTTAATACAATATATTGTACCCTGCTATGTGCAAAATAAACAGAATTTTTTTCAGTTACAAGAAACGCCTCTTTCCCATTTTTTTCTCAACTATCTACTAATGAACTTTATATTAAGTATAAATTCGAAAGCAAAACAAGACAGAAATATATAAAAATTAAAAAAATTATGCCACGCTCAATAAATATTTTTTTAAATATTTCACAATTAAAAAATAATTAATCTAACCTCATTATTTAACGGTAGAAAGATTAAGAAATGACGCCTAATTTAGAAAATGAGATTGAAACCCACAGCCGACAATTTCACGCGCAATTAATAGTTCAATTAAATAAATGTTTATGACCAGGAGTGCAACAATATTAAAACTCATTTATTTATGTAAATTAAAATCTCAAATAAATTCGGGCAAAATTGGTGTTTGTTTAAAGTTTTATCAAATAAACATTAAAATTAAACAAACATTGATTGCGCGGATGGAAATTTTTAAATCATTTTATCTTGGATGAGAAAAATCCAATCTTAATGTGTTTGACATCTTGACACTTGAACCCCAGTGCGTTGGAACTTTTGTTTACTTAATGTCTTACGTAAACATGATTTTACGAGTAATTACGAGTAATTCATTCAGAGCAAGCTTAACAATTCTATAACACATATAAATCACATATGAGGAAATCTTTTCGACTTAATAGTTCAGAAATTGGGGGATTTTGTACATTTTATTAACTATCAACTATTTTCATGCATATTATACATCCCTTTAAGTACTCCTACACATATAAACTTGAACAAAATACGAATTACAATGTTCGCTTCTTATGGTTATATGTCACTAAAAATGACTCACTCTCGTCTTTTGTATGGCTGTTCTTGATGGAGATGACAAGCTTAAATCAGTGGCGATTTTCATGATCGATATATGTAGCGGAACATTCGTCCAATGAGATTGTTGAAATTGGAATGTGGAATGTCACAGGTGGCATGCACATGGAAATCGATAACCTTAATTTTAGATATATACCCAAACGTGATCCTAATAACCTGCAATGCTATTTCAAGGAAACATATTTTTGCAATGATAACAATAAAATGTGTAAAGTAACACTTTAACAGGCAAAAGAAACATCTAGAAATTTTGGAAACATAACGTTAGCCAGAAATAGAATTGATGTGTAAATAAGTGCCTCTTTTCCTTTTCGGACCATAAAGGGACACAGCCATCATCCCGTTTCATGTGAAGCATCTAGTTTGCTCTAACTACACTGTAACTTTGTTAAATGTGTAGTGTCGAAATAATATCAAGCGTTCTGGACGTGAAAGTCAAGTTTCGGCTGCTGAAGGAAACATTGGCCACTGGCATCTGGCCACATAGTGCTCATCAGCCTTGGCTGGCAGACTATCTAAGAGAAGGAAATCTCTGAATACAAACAATCACTAGGAATGGTCGGCCTAGTGTCCACATATAGCCATGACAAATACAACTCACAATAATAATTAAATACTGCATCGGTTGTCGCGCAGTATAAAAACGGTCGCCATATATTGCAGGCAACTTTATCTCCGATTCTGCCTGCCTTTCTTCCCCTTCTTTTTCTTCTCAATCTAACAATAACATTCTTTTAAATACTATAAATATGGTTGGTTTTTATAAAAAACACTGAGCCCAAAACCAGATTGCCAAATATCGAAAACAGTTCTAGAAAACGATCATTCATTAAACCTAGGTTTGATTTTAACTTAGGCGCATTTAGTGCTATCATTGAAACAACTTGGATAGCACGAACCTCTTGCTCATGCGTTGGATAAATTATAAATCGACATATGTAGCACAGAAGAAAGCAAGAAAGCATTTTACTCCGCATTTAGCTCCATGTTAAGTAAAGAACGACGTTCAGATATAATCCTGTTTATGGGGGTCATGAATGCTAAAGTTTGGCGCTACAGTAACACAGCATTTCATTTAGGTGGAAGATACACTTTAAGCTCGAAGCGCAATTATTATGGTAAACGACTTTTGGATAGCTGCGCTGAACATATATTATATTTAAGTAGTAAGAACTTCTTTCGTAATGTTAGACGTTGCGCTACATGACGTCCTCCAGTAATTAGACAACGGTGGACTCAAATGGATCATGTAGCAATTAGTAATACATGGCGTGGTTGCATCCAGGATTGGCTTTTTTGGAACACTTATGTCGGTTCGGATCATGCACTTATCAATCGTAGATTTGCACTAAAATTTTCCGGGAATATAATTAAGAATATACCCAAATAGATGTAGACAAACTGGAACAACCGTCTTTCCGACAAAATTATGAAAATATTCTAAAAGCGTATCCAACTTGTCTGGATAGCGAAAATTCGATTATTGTTTGGTCCAAAATAAGTTCCACTATGCACAATGCGGGCGCTATTGCCTGTGGCAATGCAGCCCGTCGTAGAAATAATCACTGGAGCCTGTATAATCTATGAAGTTACACGAAATAAGGCGCCAATTACGACCTGACTCGATATATAATAATACCCGTCGCAATATAAGACCCAAATTAAGCGAAGTCGAAATGTCGATCTCGAAAACTTCTGTAGCAAAACGACCGAAAAAACGGAAGTAGCTTTCGCTTCAGGTAAAAGTCGCAACAGGTCCGATAAAATTGAAAGTTAAACTATAAATGATAGAATCAACGATTTAACAACCGATAAAATAAGTCGTCTGGGCAGTTGCGCTGAACATTTTGGCAATTAGCTTTCTTGGCCACCCGCGTCAGTTTTGATTCCTGAAAGCATTTCTGCATCAACAGTGTGGAATATTAGTCCCGAAGAATCACCCGAGTTTAAAGTACTCAAAGCAATTTTACCTTTTAAACGCTGCAAAGCCGCAGGCCTCGATTATTTGTATCCAGGATTGGTTAAGGATGATGGCGATATAATTTCAGGAGCGTTGACAAAACTTAATCGTACTATATTAAATAAGGAAACCGTAACATTTGATTGGAATGAATCGACTATCATTCCGATCTTCAAAAAATGCAATCGAATTTCCTGCGATAATCATCGTGGTATAAGTTTTACTTCGGTCGTATCTAGGTTATATGCTTTGATTATCATACGTCTTAGCGCTTCACGCGAATCACATACATAAGAAGAACAGGCCGGATTCCGCGCGGAGTGCGGTTGTATAGATAATATTTTTACGTTAATGCAAGTTCTTGACCAGAGAAATTTATATCACCGTCCCACAATAGCCGTATTTCTAGACTTCCGGGGTGCATTTGATTCGGTGGGTCGCAACGTTTTATTCTATATCTTGTCGACAAATGGTGTGCCCACCAAATTTGTTAATAATATACGAGCTCTCTACACAAATACTTCTTCTGGTCGCGTTGAGGTCTACGACGAATTAACGCATAACTTTACAACCAGTAGTGGTGTTCGTCAAGCTTGTCTACGTTCCCCATTTTTGTTTAATTTTGTAATCAATGTTACTGTGAACAATACTCTCCCACACATTCAGGATGCTGAAGTTGCGGTTCTCCCGGGCCATAAACTAGTCGATCATAACTATGCGGACGGTATCGTCATATTACTCGACAATCAGGATGCTACCCAGGCCACCATGAATAGATTAACAGACTTTGTTCCTTCTTTCGGTATGAAATTCGCACCCTTTAAATGTAAGATACTTTTACAAGATCACCCACCACTTACTCCAACGTTGCGACTGCAGAATGAAGTTCCAGACATAGTCGACATGTTTACTCATTTTGGGAGTTCTATTAATAACTTGGGTAATATGTTCGACGAGGTGAGTATACGGATCGCGAAAGCTACAGTAGCTTCCTCGAGCCTTCTTCATTTATGGATAAACGCGAATATTTCTCTTTGCCTTAAAGATCGATATTACAATGCTATACGCTTGTAAAACGTGGCTTCTTAGAGTTGATGATGAGTCGCTTACAGACATTCGAACGTTGTTGTTTGTGAAGTATAGCACATGTTGGTTACCAACAACGAATAACTAACTTTGACATCCGTAGACGTATTTTAGGATCTGACAATAAGGCTCGTCATTAGAAGCACAAATAATGCTCCATCAACTTCGTTGTCTCGATCACATTTTGCCATGCCCTCATTTCGATTGCACATTAGAGCTCTGTTCTCTCATCCAGCACCAGATTCACGTAAGAAACAAGGTGGGCAAATTTTGACATATCACTAACAGTTGAAAATTGGGTAGTATAGGACCCACTTGTCTGCCAGGATGGGGTCCTTGTGCGCATCATAGTTCTTGGTTACAAACACTTAGCGATATGGCATCGAATAGACAGTAGTGGCGATCTTGTTGCAGATGACTAGTGGAATCATCTTCGTAACTATTTTTTTATTAGTAGTGCAAATTAAGCTAACAGGTTTGGTTAATTTATGATGTGTAACAGTGAGATCCGCAGGGAAGCTGTATTGCTGAATTCGCCTTGCCCGAATGCTACCTTGGCCGAAACAGAAGAGCAACGGGACGTCAGATTAGAAGCACTTCGAGTACGCAATAATCAGGAAAGATTAAATGAAGTTACTGTGCAACGAGAATCAAGATTGGAAAAAAATGGAGTACACAATGCTCAAGTTTGATCAAATGAAACTGTCAAGCAACGGAACGTCCGACTAGAATTCTATCGAGGACGCAATAATCAGTTGCGCTTGAATAAAACTACCGAGCAACGGGACTTCAGATTAATACTTAAGCGATTACGGAATAATCAATCACGCTTGAATGAATCTACCGAGCAACGGAAATCAAGATTGGAAGCTGATCGATTTTACACCACTCTAGCTCGATTGAATGAAAGTGTCTTGCAAAGGAAATAAGGTTTGGAAAATGTTCGAGAACAGTATGCATCAGTTCAATTAATTTAAATTGTAATTTCATTTCTCTATCAAAATGAATAAATTTCCGCAGAAACTCAGGCGACATTTTTAAATGTTATCAACACTCGTGTATATACTAAAACGAAGCACAACACAATGATGATTTACTGCTCATAACCATAAAATTTACAGCTATGCGTCGGCTGTCAATGAAAATTAGGTCGCCCATTCTTAACGAGTTTATTACACATTATCCAACAGATTCTATTAATCATATGATATTGGCCTACTAAATCCAGATATTTTCAATATTTAAAACATATGGCGACATTGCTAATGAAAACTATTAACGAATATGTTGAATTTAAATATTGGAAATCATAAGATTATATTTAGTGACTTTTAATATAAAATTCCTTTACAACCATGACTAAGCTTCAATTTAATACAATATATTGTACCCTTCTATGTGCAAAAAAAACATTTTTTTTCAAATACAAGAAACGCTTCTTTTATATTTTTATCTGAAGTATCCAGTAATGAACTTTATATTTTATATAAATTCAAAGGCAAAACAAGACAGACATATGTAAAAATTAAAAAAAAAATTATTCCATGCTCAATAAATATTTAAAATTTAATAAATATTTCATAAGTTAAAAACAATTAATCTAACCTCATTATTTAACGGTAGACAGATTAAGAAATGACGTCAAATTTAGAGAAATGAGATCGAAACCAACAGCCGAGAATTAAACGCGCAATAAAATGTTTAATGAAATAAATATTGATGACCAGGAGGGCAACAATATTAAAACTCTATTATTTATGCAAATTAAAATTTTAAACAAATTCGGGCAACATTGGTATTTGTGCGAGCTAGGATACGAAATTGGATTTGTTTAAAGTTTTATCAAATAAACATTAAAATTAAACAAATATTGATTGCGCTGATGGAAATTTGTAAATAACTTTTTCGATGTTGAGAAAAATCCAAACTCACTGTATTTAACATAGAAAAATTGATATTATATTTACCGTGCATCCTATCGGCAAATAGCGTTTCAATATAGAAACAGCATTATTTAAAAATTGAAGGTGATTACTATATGAGTTTCAGCGGAGCTTGATAATTAATTACAAATTTGTTGTCAAGTTCGCGGCTTATTATTTGACTTTAGCCATATATTACTATGAAATGGATTCCATGCTTTTAAATTATTCCACATTTAATAAATATTTCATCAGTATCTATACATTATATTGATTGGTTGTCTATAAGATCACATTTTGACAGTTGAATCACAGTGCGTTGGAACTTTTGTTTAATTAATGTCTTAAGTAAACATGATTTTTCAAGCTCAACTCAATAGGATTACGAGTAATTCATATCGAGCAAGTTTAACAATTCTATAACGCATATAATGCACATATGAGGATTTATTTTCGACTTAATAGTTCAGAACTTGGGAGATTGTGTACATTCTATTTACTAGCAAATATTTTCATGAGTATTTTACATCCCTTTAAGAACTTCTACACATATAACCTTGAACAATAAGAATTACAATGTTCGCTACTTATGGTTACATTGCAGTGAAACATTAGTCAATTTGGGCTTATGTAGGGCTGTGCAAGGTGATGGTGATGATAATGATGATGTTACAGAGGTCACTATGAATAGAATAACAGACTTTTTTCTGTCTTTCTGTATGAAATACGTACCCTCAAAATGTATGATACTGTTACAGGACCACCCACCACTTAATCCAACGTTGCGACTGCAGAATGAAAGTCTAGACATAGTCGACAGGTTTACATACCTTGGGAGCTCTATGAATACCGTGGGTAATATAGCCGACGATGTGAGCGTGCGGATCGCGAAAGCTACAGTGGCTTCCTCGAACCTTCTTTATCTATGGAGAAACGCGAATATTTCACTTTGCCTTAAAGGTCGTTTTGACAATGCATCTATACGCTAGTGAAAAGTGGCCTTTTAGAGTTGATGATTTGAGACTCTTACAGGCATTCGGCCATCGTTGTTTTTGACGTATAGTACATGTTGATTACTAACAACGATTAACTAACTTTGACATCCATAGACGTATTTTAGGATCTGACAATAAAAGCTCGTCTTCAGGAAAACAAATAAGGTTCCATCAACTTCGTTGGCTCGGTCACGTTTTGCATATGCCCTCATTTAGATTGCCCAGTAGAGCTCTGATCTCTCATCTAGCACCAAATTGGCGTAAGAAATAAGGTGGGCAGATTTTGACATGGCAGAAACTATTGAAATCACTTACATCTAAATTGGATAGTAAAGAAGCCACTTGTCTGCCAGAATGTGCTCCGCGTGCGCAACAAAATTCTTGGTTGGACACCCTTAGCGATATAGAAACGAATCAAGATCAGTAGCGATCTTCTAGCAGATGTCTAGTAGAATCATCTTCGTAACTTTCCCTTCTTAGTAGGGCAAAGTTAGCTGCGAGGTTTGGTTTGCTTATGATGTGATAAAGTGAGATGCACAGGGAGATGTATTGATGAGTTCGCCTTGCCTGAATGATACCTTGACCAAAACAGAATAGCAACGGGACGTCAGATTAGAAGCACTTCGAGTTCGCAATAACCAGGAAGGATTGATTGAAATTACTGTGCAACGAGAATCAAAATTGTAAGCAAATGGAGTACGCAATGACCAAGTTCGATCAAATAAAACTGTCACGCAACGGAACATCCGACTAGAACTGCATCGAGGACACAATAATCAATTACACTTGCATGAAAATACCGAGCAACGGGACTTCAGATTAGAAATAAATCGAGTACGGAATAATCAATCACGTTTGAATGAAACTGCCGTGCAACGGAAATCAAGATTAAAGGTTAAACGATTTTACACGGCTCTAGCCGGATCAAATAAGAGTGCCGCGCAAAGAAATTCAGGACTGGAAAATGTTCGAGAACAATATGCCTCAGTTCAATTAATTTAAATTTAAATTTCATTTTTCTATAAAAATGAATAAATTTCCAGATAAATTGACGCGAAATTTTAAAATTTTTTCAAAACTCCTAAATATACTAAAATGAAGATGTATACCAGCACAACAAAATGAAGATTTACAGCTCATAAGCATAAAATTCGAAGCTACGTGTGGGCTGTCAATGAAAATTAGGTAGCCCATTCTTATCAAATTTATTAAACATTATTCAAAAGATTCTATTTCTCATATGTTATTGGTTTACTAAATCTGGAACCTTTCAATATTAACAATATAAAGCGACATCGCTAATGAAAATTAATAACTAAAATCTTGCATTTAAATGTTAGAAAGCATAAGATGGTATTTAGTAACTGTTTATATCAAGTTCATTTAAAATCTTGACTAAGCTACAATTTAATCCAATTTATTGTACCCTGCTATGCGCAAAATAAACAGAATTTTTTTCAGGTACAAGAAACGCCTCTTTGCCATTATCTTCTCAAAAATCTACTAATGAACTTTATATTAAATATAAATTCAAAAGCAAAACCAGACAGAAATATGTAAAAATTTTTAAAAAAATTATGCCGCGCTCAATTAATATTTTAAAAAATATTTCATAATTAAAAAATAATTAATCTAACCTCATTATTTAACGGTAGACAGATTAAGAAATGACGACTAATTTAGAAAAATGAGATCAAACCAACAGCTGAGAATTAAATGCGCAATAATTTGTTTAATGAAATAAATATTGATGACCAGGAGGGCAACAATATTAAAACTCTATTATTTATGCAAATTAAAATTTTAAACAATTTCGGGCAACATTGGTATTTGTGCGGCTAGGATACGAAATTGGTATTTGTTTAAAATTTTATCAAATAAACATTAAAATTAAACAAATATTGATTGCGCTGATGGAAATTTGAAAATAATTTTGTCTAGGTTGAGAAAAATCCAAACCCACTGTATTTTACATGAAAAAATTGATATTATTTTTTCCGTGCATCCTATCTGCAAATAGCGTATCACTATAGAAACAGCATTATTTAGAAATGGAAGGTGATTGCTATGAGTTTCAGCGGAGCTCGATAATTATTTACAAATTTGTTGTCCAGTTCGCGGCTTATTATTTGACTTAAGCCATATATTACTATGAAATGGATTCGATGCTTGTAAATTTTTTCACATTTAATAAATATTTCATTAGTATCTATACATTATATTGATTGGTTGTCTATAAGATCACATTTTGACATTTGAATCACAGTGCGTTGGAACTTTTGTTTATTTGATGTCTTAAGTAAACATGATTTTTCAAGCTCAACTCAATAGGATTACGAGTAATTCATATCGAGCAAGTTTAACAATTCTGTATCGCATATAATGCACATATGAGGAATTATTTTCGACTTAATAGTTCAGAACTTGGGAGATTGTGTACATTCTATTTACTATCAAATATTTTCAAGAGTATTTTACCTCCCTTAAATACTTCTACACATATAACCATGAATAATAAGAATTACAATGTTCGCTTCTTATGGTTATATGGCAGTGAAACATTAGTCACTTTTGGGCTTATGTAGGGCTGTGCATGGTGATGATGATGATAATAATGATGCTACAGAGGTCACTTTGAATAGAATAACAGACTTTTTCCGTCTTTCCGTATGAACTTCGTACCCTCTAAATGTAGGATACCGTTACAGGATCACCCACCACTTAATCCAACGTTGCGACTGTAGAATGAACGTCTGGACATAGTCGACAGGTTTACATACCTTGGAAGCTCTATGAATACCGTGGGTAATATAGCCGACGATGTGAGTGTGCGAATCGCCAAAGCTACAGTGGCTTCCTCGAACCTTCTCTATTTATGAAGAAACGCGAATATTTCACTTTGCCTTAAAGGTCGTTTTGGCAATGCATCTATACGCTAGTGAAAATTGGCCTCGTAGAGTTGATGATTTGAGACTCTTACAGGCATTCGACCATCGTTGTTTGTGAAGTATTATACATGTTGGTTACCAACAACGAATAACTAACTTTGACATCCATAGACGTATTTTAAGAACTGACAATAAAAGCTCGTCTTTAGGAAAACAAATAAGGTTCCATCAACTTCGTTGGCTCGGTCATGTTTTGCATATGCCCTCATTCGATTACCCAGTAGAGCTCTGATCTCTCATCCAGCACCAAATTGGGTTAAGAAATAAGGTGGGCAGATTTTGACATGGCAGAAACTATTGAAATCACTTACATCTAAATTGGATATTAAAGAAGCCACTTGTCTGCCAGAATGTGCTCCGCGTGCGCATCAAAATTCTTGGTTGGACACCCTTAGCGATATGGAAACGAATCGAGATCAGTGGCGATCTTCTAGCAGATGTCTAGTAGAATCATCTTCGTAACTTTCCCTTCTTAGTAGGGCAAAGTTAGCTGCGAGGTTTGGTTTGCTTATGATGTGGTAAAGTGAGATGCACAGGGAGATGTATTGATGAGTTCGCCTTGCCTGAATGATACCTTGACCAAAACAGAATAGCAACGGGACGTCAGATTAGAAGCACTTCGAGTTCGCAATAACCAGGAAGGATTGATTGAAATTACTGTGCAACGAGAATCAAAATTGTAAGCAAATGGAGTACGCAATGACCAAGTTCGATCAAATAAAACTGTCACGCAACGGAACATCCGACTAGAACTGCATCGAGGACGCAATAATCAATTACACTTGCATGAAAATACCGAGCAACGGGACTTCAGATTAGAAATAAATCGAGTACGGAATAATCAATCACGTTTGAATGAAACTGCCGTGCAACGGAAATCAAGATTAAAAGTTGAACGATTTTACACAGCTCTAGCCGGATCGCATAAAAGTGCAGTGCAAAGAAATTCAGGACTGGAAAATGTTCGAGAACAATATGCATCAGCTCAATTAATTTAAATTTAAATTTCATTTTGCTATCAAAATAAATAAATTTCCAGTAAAATTTACTCGAAATTTTGAATTTTTTTCAATACTCCTAAATATACTACAACGAAGATTTATACCAGCACAACAGAATGAAGTATTACTGCTCATAATCATAAAATTCAAAGCTACCTGTGGGCTGTCAATGAAAATTAGGTAGCCCGTTCTTTTCAAGTTTATTAAACATTATTCAAAAGATTCTATTTATCTTATGTTATTGATTTACTAAATCTAGAACCTTTCAATATTAAAAATATAAAGCGACATCGCTAATGAAAATTATTTACTAAAATCTTGCATTTAAATGTTAGAAAGCATAAGATGCTATTTAGTGACTGTTTATATAAAGTTCATTTAAAATCTTGACTAAGCTACAATTTAATGCAATTTATTGTACCCTGCTATGTGCAAAATAAACAGAATTTTTTTCAGTTACAAGACACGCCTCTTTCCCATTATCTTCTCAACAATCTACCAATGAACTTTATATTAAATATAAATTCAAAAGCAAAACAAGACAGAAATATGTAAAAATTAAAAAAAATTATGCCGCGCTCAATAAATATTTGAAAAAATATTTCATAATTAAAAAATAATTAATCTAACCTCATTATTTAACGGTAGACAGATTAAGAAATGACGACTAATTTAGAGAAATGAGATCGAAACCAACAGCCGAGAATTAAACGCGCAATAAATTGTTTAATGAAATAAATATTGATGACCAGGAGGGCAACAATATTAGAACTCTATTATTTATGCAAATTAAAATTATAAACAAATTCGGGCAACAATGGTATTTGTGCGGCTAGGATACGAAATTGGTATTTGTTTAAAGTTTTATCAAATAAACATTAAAATTAAACAAATATTGATTGCGCTGATGGAAATTTGTAAATGACTTTTTCTATGTTGAGAAAAATCCAAACTCACTGTATTTAACATGGAAAAATTGATATTATATTTACCGTGCATCCTATCTGCAAATAGCGTATCAATATAGAAACAGCATTATTTAAAATTTGAAGGTGATTACTATATGAGTTTCAGCGGAGCTTGATAATTAATTACAAATTTGTTGTCAAGTTTGCGGCTTATTATTTTACTTAAGCCATATATTACTATGAAATAGATTCCATGCTTGTAAATTATTCCAAAATTAATAAATATTTCATCAGTATCTATACATTATATTGATTGGTTGTCTATAAGATCACATTTTGACACTTGAATCACAGTGCGTTGGAACTTTTGTTTATTTAATGTCCTAAGTAAACATGATTTTTCAAGCTCAACTCAATAGGATTACGAGCAAGTTTAACAATTCTATAACGCATATAATGCACATATGAGGAATTATTTTCGACTTAATAGTTCAGAACTTGGGAGATTGTGTACATTCTATTTACTATCAAATATTTTCATGAGTATTTTACATCCCTTTAAGAACTTCTACAGATATAACCTTGAATAATAAGAATTACAATGTTCGCTACTTATGGTTATATGGCTGTGAAACCGTAGTAACTCTTGTCGTTTGTATGGCTGTTCTTGATGATGATGACAATCTTAAATGAGTGGCGATTTTCAGGATCAATATATAGAATAGAATATCTTTATTTGGATTCAAACCACACATGTCCCATCAAATAATAAAATTGCAAATTGTACAATATAAAAAATGTTATCACATCACATAAAAATGTGCAATTAGTCTCATGTAGATAAGTAAATTTCACTAGTTGTACTTAAAAATATATCAATACCAGAAAGTTTGGCTGTAAAGAATAATAGATTCATCATCAAAAATAGGAAAAATAAAGGTATTATTAGATTGTAACATTCTGCAAAAAATGAGAACCAAGACTAGCAATTGATTGTATGTATTGTTGACAAACATGACGATATAATGCATAACATTTCAATTGTAATAATACAAAACTTGGAAATATAGCGGAACATTCGTCCAATGAGATTCTTGACATTGCAATGTGGGAAGTCATATGTGGAATGCACATGCCAATCGATAACCTTAATTTTAGATATATACCTTAACGCGATCCTAACATAATGCAATGCTATTTCAAGGAAACATATATTTGCGAGGATATCATTAAAAACTGTTAAGTAACATTTTAACAGGCAAAAGAAACCTCTAGAACTTTTTGAAACATGACGTTAGCCAGAAGTAGTATTATCTTTGAATGGGAACTAGAAGTGATGTGTAAATAAGTGCGTCTTTTCCTTGTCGAGCTATAAAGGGACACAGCCATTATCCCGTTTCATGTAAAGCCTCGGGTTTGCTCTAACTGCACAGTAACTTTGTTAAATGTCTAGTGCCGGAATGAGAGCAAGCGTTTCAGACGTGAAAGTCAAGTTTCGGCTACTGAAGGAAACATTGGCCACTGACATCTGGCCACATAGTGCTCATCAGCCTTGGTTTGCAGACTATCGCGAAGAAGGAAAACTCCGAATAAAAACCATCTCTAGGAATGTGCGACCTAGTTTTCTTTTACAGTCCACATATAACCATGACAAGAACAACTCACAATAATAATTACAAACCGCCTCGGTTGTTGCGCAATATATAAATGGTCGCCATATCAGGGTGAATAAACGAAATCGCGCTACTGCAGCAACTTCATCTCCGATTTTGCCTGCTTCCCTTCCCCTTCCTCTTCTCAAGATAACAATAACATTCTTTTAGATACTATAAATATGGTTGGTGTAAATAAAAAACACTGGACCCAAAACCAGTTTGCCAAATATAAAAAATAGTTCTAGTAAACTATCATTCATTAAACCTATGTTTGGTTTTAACTTAGGCACATTTAGTGCTAACAATGAAACAACTCGGATAGCACGAATCTCTTGTTCATGCGTTGGATAAATTAGAAATCGACATATGTAGCACAGAAGAAAGCAAGGAAGCATTTTACTCTGAATTTAGCTCTTTGCTAAGTAAAGGACGATGTTCAGATATAGACCTGGTTATGGATACATGAATGCTAAAGTTTGGCGCTTCAGTAACACAGCATTTCATTTAGGTGGAAGATACACTTTAAGATCGAAGCGCAATCATAACGGTGAACGGCTTTTGGATAGCTGCGCTGAACATATATTATATTTATGTAGTAAGAACTTCAGACGTAATGTTAGACGTTGCGCTACATGACGTCCTCCAGCTCCCGGACAACGGTAAACTCAGATAGATCATGTAGCAATTAGTGATAGATCGCGTGGTTGCATCCAGGATTGGCTTTCTTTTTTGGAACACTTATGTCGGCTCGGATCATGCACTTATCAGTTTTAGATTTGCACTAAAATTTTCCGGGAATATAATTAAGAATATACCCAAATTGACAAAATTATGAAAATATTCTAAGGGCGTATCTAACTTGTCTGGATAGCGAAAATTCGATTATATTTTGGTCCAAGGTAAGTTCCACTATGCACAATGCGGGTAATACTGCCTGTGGCATTGCAGCCCGTCGTAGAAACAATCACTGGCTCCTGTAAAATCTATGAAGATACTCGAAATAAGGCGCCAATTTCGACCTGACTCGATATATAATAATACCCGTCGCAATATAAGACCCAAATTAAGCGAAGTCAAAAAGTCGATCTCGAAAACTTCTGTAGCAAAACGACCGAAGAAACGGAAGTAGATTTCGCGTCAGGTAAACTTCGCTGTCTATTAAAACTTTACCGCGCAACAGGTCCGAGAAAATTGGAAGTTAAACTATAAATGATAGAATCAACGATTTAACAACCGATAAAATAAATCGTCTGGGCAGTTGCGCTGAACACTTTAGAGATTAATTTTCTTGGCCACCCGCGTCAGTTCCGATTCCCGAAAGCATTTCTGCATCAACAGTGTGGAATATTAGTCCGGAAGAATCACCTGAGTTTGAAGTACTCAAAGCAATCCTACCTATTAAACGCTGCAAAGCCGCAGGCCTCGATGATTTGTTTCCAGGATTGGTTAAGGATGATGGCGATATAATTTCAGGAGCGTTGACAAAATTTAATCATACTATATTAAATAAGGAAACCGTACAACTTGATTGGAATGAATCGACTATCATTCCCATCTTCAAAAAATTGCAATCGAATTTCCTGCGATAATCATCGTGGTATAAGTTTGACTTTGGTCTTGTCTAGGTTATATGCTTTGATTATCATACGTCGTCTTAGCGCTTCACGTGAATCACATACATAAGAAGAACAGGTTTTGAACTCAATATTTTGCGGTGTGTAAGCATTCAGGTTATCAATGCCGCGTTTTGCGTACGCGGGTAATAGCTGTACACGGGCAGTTACAAAAAGATCCGATTTGTCACTATTTCCAATTTTGTTTTGTCTTTGATCGGGTTGACTCATTTTTACTTCAATTGGAAATGCGGTTCTATCACATCTTTGTTTACTGGCGACGTTTCGGTGCCTACTTTCCAGCACCATCATCAGGCAACACAACACTGATCACAATAGCAGATTTAAGCAAATGTGGTAACCTCGTTCCAAAACCATTCTATTTATATATATTTGACTCAACACTATTTTAATCATAGAATTTGTCTCAGTAACTAAACTCAATATATAACTTTTTATAATTAGCAGACCAATCATTACCTCACCTATACCTCATCTCATCTCGTATGCAGAATATTTTAGGGGAGAGAGACAGTATCGAACCTTTTGTTATTTGTTATAACTGTATTGCTACTATGTCACGGTAATCAAAATTTAAAAATGCTAAAACTAAAACCTTGACTATCATATACTGTATTTTATTTAAAGCCGGGAACTCTAATGTATACAATGGTGTGTGAGGTATTGCGCCACATAGCAACAAATTAGTTCAAATATGGAGCAGCAAGTAACGTAGATGGATGGAGAGTGAATGTTATATCGACGCTTAGGTGAACGATTAAAGAGAGAAAGATAGAGATAGCCTGGACAACTAACGTTTTTCAAAAAACTAATCGTAAGCACAATGCGAAGTTAATCAACTATTGGAAATAATTGCATAAGAATATTTGCTCATATGACTAAAATAATTCATTATATCTATATACATATATATCTAAATATAATATCGTAAAACCTTTATATATATATATATATATATATATAAATAAGAGAGAGAGAGAGAAAAAGGACCATTGATAATTATTAAATATGAATAATTTCTATTCTTATTATATATTTATTTATTACGTTAGTCACACCTTATATCAATATATAAAATACATGTCAATATGTATAAAAACATATATATGAATATAAGCAACAGTATGAGACCAACATCCCTAATCCTATATATATTATATATATATATATATATATATATATATATATATATACGTTTGCATATTTCAAATTATTATTTTATTCTTTTCTTACTGTTTTTTTTATTTACCAATTAATCAAATTGTATATTTATTTATTCACACCTTATATAAATATATAAAATACATATAAATATGTATAAAAACATATATATATAAATATAAGCAACAGTGTGAGTCATATATATATATATATATATATATATATATATTATGTGTATAGAATAAACCTATCAATCTACCCATAGGCCTATCTATATATCCGTCTATCTATCACATTTTGGTTTCCTCTTAAAAGGATACATGGTAGCTATTAACCATGAATATCTTCTCTATGACTAACGTATTATACATTTATTAAGATATTCCTACCTTACATAAATATAGAAAATATAAGCGACAATGTAAGTCAAATGTGTCTTATCTAATGTTCTATCTACTAACCCTTGCTAAATCGGTATACCGTCTTTTGGAACATTTTTATTGAGAAAAATAAGTATATAGGAAATTGATATTGGTACAGATCATTCGCAACCAGTTTTCTATAAGCGAGGTTTTTTACTTAGGTTCCCACTTAATTCATGTTCCGCAGCCTCACGTTTTCTGACCATAGAAAATGCTTCATTAAATATTGGGCCCAATGATTTTTCTACCGATGTTACATTCATTACACCTTTTCCTGATTTTATTTCAATTGACTCTCTAATTAGTCTAGTTAATCTGTTGCGGTTGCATAACGCGATGCGTTTACATCATTCCCAGTCTATTTCATGACCCGTTTCCTTCGAATGCCTAGCTAGGTCTGATCTTTGAATGTATCCATATTTGCAGGCTGTCTTATGTTCACCTCTACGAACCTTTATAGGTCGCATGGTTTCGCCTATATACCTGAGATTACATTCTTTGCAAGGTATGGTCAGAAAACGTGAGGCTGCGGAACATGAATTAAGTGGGAACCTAAGTAAAAAACCTCGCTTATAGAAAACTGGTTGCGAATGATCTGTACCAATATCAATTTCCTATATACTTATTTTTCTCAATAAAAAATGTTCCAAAAGACGGTATACCGATTTAGCAAGGGTTAGTAGATAGAACATTAGATAAGACACATTTGACTTACATTGTCGCTTATATTTTCTATATTTATGTAAGGTAGGAATATCTTAATAAATGTATAATACGTTAGTCATAGAGAAGATATTCATGGTTAATAGCTACCATGTATCCTTTTAAGAGGAAACCAAAATGTGATAGATAGACGGATATATAGATAGGCCTATGGGTAGATTGATAGGTTTATTCTATACACATAATATATATATATATATATATATATATATATATGACTCACACTGTTGCTTATATTTATATATATATGTTTTTATACATATTTATATGTATTTTATATATTTATATAAGGTGTGAATAAATAAATATACAATTTGATTAATTGGTAAATAAAAAAACAGTAAGAAAAGAATAAAATAATAATTTGAAATATGCAAACGTATATATATATATATATATATATATATATATATATATATATATATATATATATATAGGATTAGGGATGTTGGTCTCATACTGTTGCTTATATTCATATATATGTTTTTATACATATTGACATGTATTTTATATATTGATATAAGGTGTGACTAACGTAATAAATAAATATATAATAAGAATAGAAATTATTCATATTTAATAATTATCAATGGTCCTTTTTCTCTCTCTCTCTTCTCTATATATATATATATATATATATAT
Source organism: Eudiplozoon nipponicum (assembly GCA_029291075.1). Classification (NCBI taxonomy): domain Eukaryota; kingdom Metazoa; phylum Platyhelminthes; class Monogenea; order Mazocraeidea; family Diplozoidae; genus Eudiplozoon; species Eudiplozoon nipponicum. The sequence continues at coordinate 73,831 of JAQBSW010001119.1, forward strand.
ATATATATATATAAAGGTTTTACGATATTATATTTAGATATATATGTATATAGATATAATGAATTATTTTAGTCATATGAGCAAATATTCTTATGCAATTATTTCCAATAGTTGATTAACTTCGCAATGTGCTTACGATTAGTTTTTTGAAAAACGTTAGTTGTCCAGGCTATCTCTATCTTTCTCTCTTTAATCGTTCACCTAAGCGTCGATATAACATTCACTCTCCATCCATCTACGTTACTTGCTGCTCCATATTTGAACTAATTTGTTGCTATGTGCGCAATACCTCACACACCATTGTATACATTAGAGTTCCCGGCTTTAAATAAAATACAGTATATGCTAGTCAAGGTTTTAGTTTTAGCATTTTTAAATTTTGATTACCGTGACATAGTAGCAATACAGTTATAACAAATAACAAAAGGTTCGATACTGTCTCTCTCCCCTAAAATATTCTGCATACGAGATGAGATGAGGTATAGGTGAGGTAATGATTGGTCTGCTAATTATAAAAAGTTATATATTGAGTTTAGTTACTGAGACAAATTCTATGATTAAAATAGTGTTGAGTCAAATATATATAAATAGAATGGTTTTGGAACGAGGTTACCACATTTGCTTAAATCTGCTATTGTGATCAGTGTTGTGTTGCCTGATGATGGTGCTGGAAAGTAGGCACCGAAACGTCGCCAGTAAACAAAGATGTGATAGAACCGCATTTCCAATTGAAGTAAAAATGAGTCAACCCGATCAAAGACAAAACAAAATTGGAAATAGTGACAAATCGGATCTTTGTGTAACTGCCCGTGTACAGCCATTTACAAATGTTTGTATATATATATATAGATATATAGATATATATATATATATAGAAGACAATGCAAAAGAAATGTTTCTTATATCTGATAAAATTTATTTTTGTTTTTGCACACAGAAAGGGTACAATTAATTTTATTAAAGCTCGCATTTCAAAAGAATCTTTCAGAAAACTAGATGAACTAGTGACGTTAAAATGTAGAGCGCAAAGAACGTTATTGTGGAAAGAACATTATTATCAGCGTATTAAACAATTAAATTTCCCATGTGATTTTGTGCGCAGTATACGAAAGTCAAAACTACTAGTCAACCGAAGAAATCTTGCAACGTTGGCGTATTACAAAATTGAGCAGTTCAAGGAAGATGACACAGTGCTACAGGCAAGAATCTTCTGTGTATCTTGTGTATTAGATGAACTAAAGTCTTTTTGCAAGAATGAAATTTCTGATGTTTTTGACGACAGTTATGAGGAAAGATAAAGCAAGAATTTTGAATAAGTTGTAAAAAGTTGTTAAACCTGGAGTTTTGGATGATTTAATAACGACCGATCTTGATAAGCGTGTGCTTAACTTATCAAAAGTGCCAATCGATCAGCTAACAATGGAGGTACTACCGATGGGCCGAAATTATGGAATACATCTTTCTAATAAATGCGATGTTTATTTTGAGGCAGCATTTGAATTGCTATTTGAACAAACAGCTGACTTGGAACCTACCAGTATTGATTTAATAAATTTGTTCAAGGATACACTAGTTGATCAGGCTTCACATCTGAAATCGTCCAAATGCGCAGAGCAGCACGCATTGGCAAAGCAACATCTAAATGCGCTTAGAGCTATCAGCAGAAATTCAAACATCAAAATACTACGCGCTGATAAAGGAAAGAGCGTAGTTATAATGGACAAATCTGACTAAGTACAAAAGATGGAAAACGTGTTAAAGAACAATACAAAATTCACACGTCTAGACGATAAATCAGATGAAATAAACAAGGTGGAGCGCAAAGTAATAAATGAAATTAAGATTTTGACAGATGCCGGTTTTATTGATGAGGCCACTGCACAGAAGCTCTTGCCCGTTGTATTATCTACATCAATAATGAACGGATCACCAAAAACACACAAAAAAGGTTGTCCTATGAGGCCAATTTTATCAATGGTAAATTCTCCGTTTCATGCACTAGCTAAATGGCTAGTTCGTTTACTTGAACCATTACGTAAACTACTAGGTAATTATTCGGTTGCCGATTCGTTTGAGTTTGTAAACAAAATTCAAGATATAAATGTTAAAAACAAGATTATGGTATCTTTTGATGTTACGTCTTTGTTTACAAATGTTCCAATTGATGAAACCATTGACATTATAGTCAAAGCGGTAGAACACGATATATTACCATCGCCGGTGCCAGGTCAAACTCTACGCAAGCTTATCTTATTATGCACGAAAGACGTACGATTTCGTTTTAATGGAAACATCTACAAACAGACTGATGGTGTCGTAATGGGAAGCCCCTTATCTCCAGTGTTGGCTGAGATTTTTCTAGGGCACCTAGAACATACATCATTAAAGTATGACATAAGTAAATGTGCTCAATATATACGGTACGTGGATGATATATTTCTTGTACTTAAAAACAGGTCGTAATCACGAACATTGCTTCAAAGTTTCACCAAAGCACATAAGAATATCGGTTTCACGTCAGAGCACGAGAAAGATGACTGTCTGTCTTTCCTTGATGTACTGTTAAAGAAAGAAACTAATGGTAAATTAAACAGAACAATTTACCATATACCAACATGGTCTGCGCAGTATTTGCATTACAGCAGTTTTGTGCCATTTCAATATAAATTATCAATAGTTCGTGGTTGCTTTTCAAGAATTGACAGGTTGGTTAGTCAAGATTCTAAAGAAAATGAATATAATAAAGCAATTAACGATTTAATGTCTAATGGTTATCCCAGACAATTAATTGAATCAATTATTAAAAGGGGAATTAAACAGAAACAGACGTATTATGGGCCAGAAAAGAAAACAGTCTACCTAAACATCCCATTTAAGGGGGATGCAGTTTCTCGAATGGCACAAAAGGAAGTTGAAGCAGCATTGACACGCACATTTAATGCAGCCAAACTACGAGTGTTATTTAGGGTAACACACTTGCCTTTACCAGCAATCAAAGAGAAACAGCCGTTAATGTCGATATCAAATATTATTTACCAATATACATGCGCAAGTTGTCGATCAACTTACGTAGGCCGATCGACCAGACGGTTAATTACTCGAATGAGAGAACATTGCAACTTGAACGCCTGTTTTAAATCAAATGGTGAATACACGTCTGCTATTGCGCAACACATCATCGAAACATCGCACGTATGTTCTCCAGACATAGCATTCAAAGTAATTACTAAATGCAAAAACAAAAAGGAGCTAGCCATATACGAAACCTTATGGATAAACTAATTGCAGCCGGATTTATGTAAGCAGAAGCAGCACCTACAAGCATTGAGCTTGAACTGGATGTGACGCACGCTATTTGATTGGTTTCCGTTTTTCACACTCTCTATGTTACATATTTCTATCTTGTTTTGCTTTCCAATTTATATATAAAGATATGTTCATGAGTAGATATTTGAGAAGACAATGCGAAAGAAATGTTTCTCATATATGATAAAATTTCTTTTTGTTTTTGCACACAGGAAGGGTACAATAAATAATAATTGATTGCGCGGGTGGTGTGTGTGTGTGTGGCGAAAGCTGCATAGAATTTGTTCAGCCGACATTTTCAGTCAAGTTCAATGTATGCAAGACTACTAGAGATGAGAGCTGCATATCTAATTTTGATTTCCATATATATGCAATGCGGTTTGTTCCTCGCTGGTCAGTTTGCCGTCATACTCTGATGATGATCATAGAAGGTCGAAACGCATCAGTGCGTTGCGACTTGCGGTAGTTTTGTCATATTGTTCGATGACTGGTTAAATACAATAGGATTGGTGTTTACTTCAAGATCGCAAACTTGATTCAAAGAATTGTTTCCACCACCCGCGCAATCAAGTATTGTTTAATTGTATTTAAGAAGCCGTTTCTAAGTACAATTCGTGTGGTTGGAATGAAATTTTACATTTATTGTTTGTCTGATATTAAACTTTATTATTTATCTAGGCATGAAGTTATTAAGAGTAGATTTGATTTATTGGGCTATACCCTAAAACGTAAGGGCCACCTTAATTACGTCATTGCACATGGTGAGTATAAAATTAATGGTCTAACGCATGCAAAAAGAAAATTAAAATTTATCCATTATCATTAATGGACATACACGCCTACCAAAATTTGATGACTATACGTGATCTTTATTCTTGCTAAATTCCTAACGTAAAAAATTAGCTAATTTTATATTTATCGTTATTTATAAAACTTATACAAGAATTGAAATGCATCTTTCAATTTAATGCTCTATTCTATTGAAAAATAGCTCACCAATTTAAATGCGCCTATCAATAATCGATTTTAAAACATTCAGTTCTTTAATGTAGACTGCAGTAATTCAAATCGCCTAAGAGAAGTTGATCAGACTATAACTGCCTCTTGTTCAACTGCATTATACCCATCTGTTTGGAGTTTAAATGATCAACCTATTAAACATGGTGAACAATTGTTGAACAACTCTGGAGAATGCTGCTCAGCTCTAGATTTCTATGGAGAAAATGATGATCAACTTCACAGTGGCCCAAACGAAACTTACAGTTAGTTTGAAATATATATATGTTTAAAGTTCTAAAGCATTGCCACGCATTTATTTTTCATCCTAAGTTGAATGGATAAATAATATTCACCTTGTAACTGTCGACAGTTATCGATTAAAAGTTGCAAAGTTGTGAGAGCTCACGATAGTGTTCTGCGATTTTTCACTTTTTTCTAACTGATATGTCGAGAATTACACAATTTTTAATTAAGAGCCTGATCCACATTCTTAAAAACATTCTTCGCTGGTTAATTAAATTGATCGCTTTTGGATTAATAATAATCGATATAACAGAAAATTTCGCATAATTTCGTTGATCTATGGCTGTGTTGGCTTGTTCAGTAACGCTGAGTTTTGTAGCTCGGGAATTCTCTGAGATGACCGCTCACACATCTTACTATACTAACGCCCATCATATGAAATTAGCCATTGCTTACAGGATAAAACCATCTTGCCTCGTGCGAAGCCGCAAGTTCGACTTTAGTGCACAATTAACGCTTAGTATTAGTAGGGACTGAATGAGAGCAAGTGTACGAGACACGGAGACCAATTTTCAGCTTCTAATATAAACTTCAAACATCGGTGCCTTAAAATCAGATACACCAGGCAGATAGTGCTATCTAAAAGTCTATAAAAATTATCCATCTCCTCTATAAATTGGCAATATTGTGGTCTTTTAAAGCTCACAGATAATTACAAATAATGATTCCAAACCTCATCGGCCGGATCTTGTTCGAGCAAATTATCATCGCTAATTAAAAAGCCTAAAACGGCATTTAAGAAAAGACATGATTACGAAGCGAAATTGAAACTAAAGACTATCAATTACACAATATAATAAGGAAATAGAATCGATGCGAAATAGTTCAACATTATCCATTCAACGGCACGAAGATTGAGGAAGGGAGAAGATGACTTGCGTTAGGTCTCGAAGATTAAGCGTAGCCTCTGGAGGAACAAAGAGAGGTGGCCACAGCTAGAGGACAAACTTGAACGGTAGATCACCGAACAGAGAACTTGAGGTAGATCATTGATATTAACGAAAGCTCTTCGTGGGGATTTCGCTTTCTGAAAAGGCGTCATCTCTTCATCCGGACAGGTACTACCATCTCGTAGCAATTGCTACCGGATTACGAAGAAAATCTGACCATCTTTCGTACCTACTGCAAGAACAATTCTTTCAGACAACATTATCAACATGGACAAGATTCTTCTTACCTACGACGTCCCTAAGAGCCGTACTATCAAAAAAACGAACAATTCCGTTATATGGACGAACCACAGGGAACAAAATATCATGTTTCATATTTGTTTTCAGTTGCGAGGCCAATAACAAGAAGCTACCATCAATGTTTATTTTCAAGAGAAAGAAACTGTCATTGGAATATTTTCCCGCCGGAATCATTGTAAAGGTCAACCCGAAAGGCTAAATGGACAAAAATAAGGTGATCGAGTGACTGGGAAAAGTCTTTGTCAGGATACCGGATTGTATTCTCCACACATCTTTGTTTCTATTGATCTACGACTCGAAGCGCGCCCATCCAACGGACATCATTTACTTTACTTTTTTACTTTACTGCGGCTGACTCCTTTTGGAGGATAAGCCGGCTCCACATTTCATGGAGTTTCTTGGGAATTTGGTACAAGTGGTGTCCCCTCACCACTCGGATTTTTGATCGAGGACGCACCTCTAGCCTTCGCACATCCAAGCGCAGTCTGCAAGGCAGCAGTAAGTTGCATGGTTGCCAGTGGCTGTTGAGAGCTCATTCACCATTCGGAAGTACGGGCTACTGTCCAGGAGTCCATGTAATCCTGTGGGACATCATTATAGATCAAGTGAAGAAAACTCTCCCGCCATAATTCCAGGCGGATTAGCCAAATAACTCTAACCGCTAGATATTAGTGTTAAAAATCTTCCAAGTTAATTTGCGAGCTGCGTGGGAGCGGTAGATCGAAAAAGCAAGCACTCCTTTACCAAGACGTGGAGGCACCACTGGGCTAGTTACGTCAAGGGATTGTCGTTGCCGGGATAGGTCAACGGTCTCAAATATCATCCGCGGTTTCTTGAAGAGTAGAGGCCATTAATGAACAGCTAGGTAACAGCAAAGATTCAAAATCGAACGATGGCGTGGATCTGGTCATGCTTGATACCGAAATTGCCCAACTGCTAAACTCAGATACATAGGATGATTACTTGGATTGGTTTGCAAATGAAGGGGAATGGGAACAAAGTGACTTGAAAAATTTTGTGTATACATTTTGGTAATTACAATTATAATTAATTAATTTCTGTAATTAAATTTATGCACTCATTATTAAAGTGGGCAATAAAAGTGTTATTGGTAATGTGCTCAAAATGCGCCTTATGTGTATAGTATAGCACATGTTGGTTACCAACAACGAATAACTAACGTTGACATCCGTAGACGTATTTTTGGATCTTCCAATAAGTGCTCCTCGTTAGAAAAACAAATAAGGCTCCATCAACTTCGTTGGCTCGGTCACGTTTTACGCATGCCCTCGTTTCGATTGCCCAGTAGAGCTCTGTTCTCTCATCCAGCACCAAATTGGCGTAAGAAACACGGTGGGCAGCTTTTGACATGGCAGAAACAATTGAAGTCACTTACATCCAAATTGATTAGTATAGGACCCACTCGTCTGCCAGGATGGGGTCCTCGTGCGCATCATAGTTCTTGGTTAGAAACCCTTAGTGATATGGCATCGAGTCGAGCTCAATGGCGATCTTGTTGCAGATTTTTAGTAGAATCATCTTCGTAACTTTCTTTTCTTAGTAGGGCAAAGTTAGTTGCAAGGTTTGGTTTGTTTATGATGTTATAATGCGAAATCCGCAAGGAAGCTATATTGCTGATGTTGCCTTGCCCGAATGCTGACTTGGCCATAATGTTGTTGTGGCAAGGTTTAGTTTTCTTCATTTCTGTGAGTTATCCTGATAAACTTACTCATAGTAGATAGGTATTCCTTCTCTCTGCCTCTCTCTCTCTCTCTCTCTCTCTCTCTCGTAAATCTCACTAATAATTTGTCTAAAATATTATTTCTGCTTTCATTTATATACTTTTTTCACTCCTCATGGTTATATGGCTGTGAAACATTAGCCCATTTTGACTTTTGTATGACTGGACATCATCATGATGATGATGATGATGATATGTGTAAAAAAACCAGTTAAAAGAGAGTGCTCCTAAAGACTAAGAAAATACAGTATATGTAGTTTACATTATATTTTTTATTAATGACAGAAAGCAATTATGCAATGGCCGTTTGACCTAGAGAATACTCAACTACAGATTGCTATCTTTCATCTATAAATATTCTGGGTCTTCAGTTGATTAAATAGAAAAGAACGTCTGATTTCAAACTCTACTTCGTTCTTTAATTGCAGTTTCTTGAGGTTTTATTTGTGAGTGCATATGCGAATTTTTATTTGTGAAAGTTTGTTATTATTATTGTATTACAGAATTATGTTTGAGATCAGGTTATTCTTGTATTGATGAATTGAATTTTTACCAGATTTTCGCTTTGTTGGCTATTGCGTCCATGTTGTCTTTCGTATCGCTCTGTTAATGAGTTTTATTTTGGTCCTAATGATAACAACGCGGGGTGTGCAAATTTTAGTGTTGATTGCTTATATTTTTGGCAAATTTTTATCATTTTTTATGATGATACAGATGTTGTTTGCGCAGCTGTTTTGTTTCAGTTGCGCTACTGGTGAAAACTATTTAATAAATACATGTCCGCTTATGTATATACATTTTTCAGTGCAAACTAAGCCTTGCATTATGCAGAAATAGCAATTTATTGCCTTTTCTACACTACAAGATGCTTAGTTTATATTGGAAAATGTATTTACATAACAGGACAGGTATTTAAATCATGTTTGCTAACTTGATATAAAAACCAATCCCATTGTATCTAACTAGTTGCAAAACAACAAAACATTCCTCTCATTTACGCTCACTGTCGAGTTTCGGCTTCCCATTATCATCATCAGAGCACGACCGCAAACTGAATGGCGAGGATCAAATCGCAATGCATATGCGGCTTATATCTCTAGTATTCTCGTATACATTGCACCTGATTGCAAATGTCGGCTGCAAATTTTTTATGGATGTGGTTTGGTGGTTACTCAGGATGATTGACCATTAGCATAAATTTCCTCAGGTAGCTTAGCTCTTACTATATCTTGTGTTTAGAGCAGATCTTACTGATTTGGTTTCCTTGTTTTTACCTTATGTTTCTTTGGTAAGATTTTGTTATGTCGCTGTTGCAAAGTATGTATTATCCGGTGGAAGTAGATCTTTTTTAGTGAGTGGAGTGGCCAAGGAAGGAAAACGTTGCCTTTATCTACCTCGAAAATGGATTTGATGTCTGGGTCGGCTTATTTGTTTTGTTTTATGGCTTTAACTGGACCTGCTTTTTCTGGGATGAGCAACATCAGATTATCTACATACAAAATTTAGTGTACAATGGTAAATTATGTTTTTCGATCTCATTTACTCACGATGGTTCATATATACATCTGCCAGGAGAGGAACAACGCAGCATCCAAAAGTTACATCATTCACTGTCAGAAATTTTTACCTTCAGATGTAAACTGCACGTTTTTGTACATTCTAATGTGAGACCTTTGATTTTATTAGTACCAATGGTAAATTCATGAAACTCTTTATTAATCAGGTCACACAAGATGGTTGGTTTTTCCGGTAGGATGTTCTTAAATTCGGATCAATTATCAAGTGAAGCCATTTTATTTTTAGGACATTTTTCTCTTAAGTTTATGTGCTAGCTCTAAATAGTCGTTTTCTTTTTTTTCTTTATGAAGTAATTCGAATAGAAAGTAAGCTGGTTTATGTTGCTGTGCGTTAGTCCTTAATAAAATGGTCCGCATAGGAGGCGCTTCTGATGCTTTTATGATTTTTCAAGATTTTGGTTTATCATGCAGTCTTGCGGGGTTCTTTCCGACAGGTTTCTCTTTTTAAATTCCTTCTCAGAGTCCTGATCTGTTTTCGAAATTAGCTGCTTATCATAAAACGTGTTTTCCCATCGTTTCAGTATAACACTTGTTCTTGATTTGATAATTGTTGAATCATATTTTTATTTTCTCTCTGGTTTTAATTTTCATCGATCATTTATGATCTGGTTCGTAGAATCTCTATAAGGATCGGCTTCAAGTATAACATTTCCTGTTCCTTTGTCGGGTATGAAAAGTATAGTTTTGTTCGATTATAGTTCCCTTAGTTCGTCTTTATGTTTCTTTATAATGAGTTGTTTGCTTCTGAAGTTCTATATGTATTTGTCTAGTGCCCTAATCATATACGTAAAAGTATAATGACATGGTTTTATGATACACGAATTTTCAATATTAACTAAAAATAAAAATCCGATTAATCAACTATATAACAACTCTTATAAATTATTATATATATATATATATATATATATATATATATATATATATATATATATATATATATATATAAGCTTGTATGTATGTGTTTGACTAAATTGAATACAACTGATGAAAGATTCCTGGTAGTTCTTACAATTATCCATTTATCACTAAGTACTAAAATCTTTACGAAGCCTCTAGCTTAATCATTCTCTCACTCGGTTATAATTACGTTTTTGCTTTAAGAGTGGGTACTTTTTGATTTACTGCCCCTAAGTCCTTTACCAATCTTGTCATTTGTTAACTACTACATATGTGGTTAGTAGAGGCATCGTGGTCCGCCTGTTTCGTAGACTAGAAATGTTTCCTATCATGAAGCCATTCATGCACACATCTTCTTCGAATGAGCAACGGTAATTCAAACATTTCTGATAAACTTTATATTTTTCTGTTTTTCAGGCTTCGCTCAGAATCAGGAAGCTACTGTCAATTTGCAAACATTGGACAAACTTTCGAAAGTAGATTATGAATTTTCAGATACTGAGTCTGACTTGTCTCAGAAGAAGCTTACAACTTCGAATATATTTAAACACGGCTTTCTAATGAACCCTTTGGATGCTATTCGTTCCACGTTTGTGAAAAAACTCAATGGTGGTCAATTTAATCAACACGTTATATGTAACAAAAAAAGTAGTCAGCTTATTGAAGTTGTGGATAGTCAAATTTCGGTAGCAATGCACCTCGGTACACGTATCTCAGTTGATCAAAGGTATTTAGAGAACAAGGTAGATACATCATGCCTTGCTTTAACCGAAGACTGTGTGAACAATTTGGACACATTTAATCTTAGTATTTCGCAGCAAAACGACCACCACGTTGGATCTGGTCAAACAGAGGCTGTGACAGAAACGTAGCGCTTTGGGGACTTTTTCACATGATGATTATGCTTCTGGAAATGGTTAAACAAATTTGAAATATGCTGCATCAGACTAGTCGTCATCATCATAATCACAAAAGGCAATACAACGTGTTTTTATAACTGATACTTCACTGTTATTTAAACATGAGAAAAATGATTGAATAAAGGAATTAAATAAACTAAAATTTAAAATAATAGAAAAATGACCAAGCAGTTCATATTACTTCATTTACCTAGGTAACGCCAATAAATAAGGAAAACTAGACTTCTAAGCAGCATTATTATGGCCAAGTCACCTTTAAGGCAAGGCAACATCATTCGACCTTTTTTATGAGAGAGATTATCTTATATACATCGAATTGAAGACGTTCATATCCCTCCTGTGATATTCTTTTTTGGCAAGCATAACTTGTGATATTAACTAGGCGTTATGCAATGCCGTTACAAGATAGAAAATAGGTAAACCCTTTCTTTTGTCTAACAAACAAATTAATTGCGTAAAATTGGTGATTGGCTTAGCTTTACAGTTTCCAATTCTTATTTCTGCAATAACCTCAACAACGTATAGTATGAATGAATGTAATCAATATATTGAATTATAGCTCGAGCTTGTGTAATTCTGCACTAGTATCTGAGACGGTCAGAAAGGTTATAACATACGAATAGTTTGTTCATAGGCATATTGTTCAATCCCAAATGCCATCAGGCTGGTATTGTGGATCTACTTGTCTTCTATGTATGTTTGAAAACAATACCTTCTTTTTGATTATATATATATATATATATATATATATATATTCATAGTACCATTTCCATGTGCAGAAGAAAAGGACAGAGAACATTGCAACTTGAACGCCTGTTTTAAATCAAATAGTGAATAAACGTCCGCAATTGCGCAACACATATTTGAAACCCCACGTATGTTCTCCAGACTAAGCATTTAAGATAATTACTAAATGCCGAAACAGAAGGGAGTTAGCCACATACGAAGCTTTATGTATTTATGCAAGCAAAATAAACATGTTCAGGCATTGCGCTTGAACTGGAAGTTATGCACGAAATTGATTGAAGATTCTTTTATTGCACACTCGCTTCATGTTTACATTTTCCTATCTTGTTTTGCCTTTCAAATTATACATAAATAGATATTCATTTGTAAATAATTTAGAGAATATTATAAAGAAATAGTTCTTGTTTCTGATAAAATTTCATTTTCTTTGTGCAACAGGAAGGGTATGAATTTAAATTAGCTCGCCTTTCACTAGAACTATATATATATATATATATATATATATATATATATATATATATATATATATATATATGCTAAAAGAGATATAAATCTGCTACCGATAGCTCCAGATGTACTTGGACAGCTTTGTAAACCGTGATACTCGCTCGGTTGAGTTGGTTTATCATTAGCGAACTTCAGGAGCCATAAACCAGGAGCACAATTTACGAATAACGACTACTCAATGGTTGTCAGGTCAAACATTATTTTGACTAGTATGCATTCACTAGGTAACGATTGAGTATTTTGCTGGCAATCCTTATTCTAAACGTTGTTCTGGAGCGTAATTTAACGTAATTCGGTTTATTACATGCCTAAGTAGATCTTTCAAGTCTCCTTTCATAAAGCAAATGCAAGTATAAATGGTGGCCTTATTGAAATGAGTATTCTGCTCGGCACATCTGTATTTTCAACAGACTATTCTTCAATGTTGCGTCCATGAGCAACGGGTTTATTTAGGAATAAGCGCTTATATAAAATTCATATGCAGAGATGTAAAATTGTCAAAAATGAAGAACGTTTATTTCTTATATTCTCTTAAGGTATCTACAACTGATCATGTTTTTTTTCTCGACAATTAAAACAATTAGAAAATTAAAACTGAATGCGAGTGTGAAATAGGAAATCTTCCTAACGCATCATCTCCAGTTAGGCACAATGCTTGAACGTGTCTTTTCTGTTTGCATATACCAGGCTTCCAATTCGTTAATTTCGAATGGTTCATAAATTACTGGCACGTTGTGGTTATTAAATTTAGTAAGTATCTTCAATGTGAGACCTGTGTCAATCATTCGTTTTGACATGCATTTAAATTTTGATTCGCCTATGTAATTTGTTCACTAGCTTACGCATGTATACTGAGAAGAAATGATTGAGGTCGGCATTAACTGCTGGTTTTCAGTCTTAATTACGAGTTAGTCTAATAATTATTACAAGACCGACTTATTCAGTATTAACCAAGTAAAAGAGGACGAATCGATGTTACGTGCAAGAATCGTATATGCGTCTAGTGTGTTTGGTTAGCTTAGTCTATCTTGCTAAATCCGATTGCTTAAATGGTTGCTAGCTCTTTCAGGAAAGGCAAACTAATAATATTTAAGTAACGAGAAAATGATAGACAAACTTGGAATTTTAGGTGATTCGAAACCGAGTAATATTGACGAAACTGTGCTTAATTTGTCGCAAATGGAAATTGATTAAACAACATTATCTTTTTAGACTAAAAAATAACCCTGTTTTGTTGATTAAACTGCTTATTCTAACTTAGACAAATTGCCTAACTTTTGGACCGAATTTCTTTATAAACTGTTGCTTTAATAGCATAATTTATTTTTCAACCATATCATTTTGATTGTTATCAACTTTCTTTATCCCTTCATATTTGTACTTTTCGAGTTTGTGATGCCCTAATGATATTTACCTATATGTAAATTAAACGATTGACTTTTTAAAGTCAAAAGCTTTAATTTAAGAAATTTTAGTTTGATTATCACATGGCTTTACTTTGACTTTCGTCCTATTTTTTCATAACACACCCTAGTGACAGCGCTTGCGAAGCATTCCGAATATTAATTTACATATTGCTTAAATGATTGAGCATGATTTTTTACCTTCCTATGTACGGTCTGTACGCTATGCCCAGTCAAATCTGCAAGTTTTTACTTATTAAATAAAAACGTTATTATGATTGAAAGGAAATTTTCTGAATACGTGTAAAACTAAACAATCATTAATTGCGAAAATAGTGATAAAAATTCGTCAAATTAGGCTTATGAGCTTGAGAATAATATTCAATGCCGTTTTTAACCATGCGAGTTTGGTATCAACAATACTCGTTTCGTCTAGACGGACTTGATATTTCCAAAATCTTTGGTTAAGTTGATCATTTGTCCAGTGTATAGTGCAGAAAAGGAAATTTAACCAGTAGATCGGTTTCGTCCCTATTTGGAACTCATCATGTACTGGCCAGATTTAGCTGCGGACAGAGCTCGAACCTGGGTATGTCTGCCAGATTGTTTGTGCAATCGAAGTCGACTATACTACGGCTTTAGAGATCTTTTACTCCGGTGTATTTGATTTACAGAAAAGTGTTTATAATAGTAGTTTTTACCAAGTTAGCCAAAGATAAAACTGGTTTGCAACTTTGCCATTGGACTGAAATGCAAGCAAAGAACTATTGTATAGATTTCACCAAATGTTAATAATTTGAGGCATTCTTTATGAACAGAACATCGAGTGGTATTAAACGATCTACTGAGCGAAATGTGCGACCAACGAGGAACAGTGATATTTCTGGTTAAATAAATGGGATTAATGCTTACCTCAAGTTTACAAATTTGATTTAAAGAATTCTTACCAGCAGACGAGCAACCATTTGTTTTCTATAGCCGCATGAAATTTGTGTACCGAAATTACTAGTACAACTTATGTGACGCTATTTGGAATGAGATTTGCTTCTTTAAATCAAGTTTGCAAGTTTGAAGTAAACACCGATCCCATTTTATTTAACCAATCATCGTAAGTCGGGTTGTTTTCGTGTTCTGATGATAGTCAAGGAAGGTCGAAACGCGTCTGAACAAGCAAGTGACAATAGTTTTGTAATGTTATGGAACTACTTTAAATGGGATTGATGTTTATTTCTTGTTCGCAAACAATAATGAAAGAATGATTTACATTTTCTTCATATAAATCATCGTGTATCACCGTCGACCAAAAATATAAACAGAAATAGAAAGTGATAAATTTGTTTACACGGTTAAATTTATATTCTTCACTGAAAACTTCATAATATCTATTGACGCATTAATCGAAAAGCGTTCTTCGCGTATTTGTGTATTTGTGCATGCAACAATCTAATTGAAACTAGGTTTACTGAACGTCGACTTCGCCTTGTACGTGTCAGTCTAGATATTAGGACATACTTACTCTATTGTTAACAAGACTCTTTAGAATTAAACCAGCATTGGCTGCGCAAGAGGTGAAAACAATTATTTAAATCATAGTCGCGATCTTGTTATATACACCAGTCCCATTATATACATACATTTGCCAGTATCAACTAATTATTGTATAATTTTAGAAAGAAAATTTATCCAATAGACCAGTTTCTACCTTATTTGAGTCTCAACAGGTACTGTCCCGAATTCGCCGTGGATAGGGCTCGAACCTGAGCATGTCTGTTTTGGAGTTTGTGACTAACCACTAAGCCACTCTGCTGCACCCTACGCACATTTTTAAGTTATTTACTAATTGATAGCTTTTACTTCATGTGAAGCCTGTATGGCATCTCTTCAGACCTAAAGTTCCAACACAAATCTATCATTACTGAACAGACACCATGCTACCTGCGGTAGGGATATTGAATTGAAAATTTATATAATTGTGCGATCATTGATTGCGCAAGCGGTGTTAACAATTCTTTGAATAACTTTGTGAACCTGATGTAAATACCAATCCCATTATATATATATATATATATATATATATATATATATATATATACTTGCTGCAAATCTAAGCGTTGTATAATGTAAAAAAGTCATTTTTTTAGTAGATTAGTTTGTCTTATAGGGAACTGTCCAGAATTTGCTTAATATATACAGAAAAATGGTGTTTACATCATGATCGCAACCTTAATTTAAATAATTGTTATCACCGCCCACATAACTAATGTTCATTTAATTATATATGTGTTCAACTCAATACCACTTACTGAGATAGCGTGGTGTCTGTTCTATGAAGGCGGATTTGGGTTGACTAGTTAGAACATAAAGTCTAAAGAGACACCTGAACGAAAGGCTAAAATGCATTAATTAGTACATAATTGAAAATTTTGGGTAGCGTGCGACAGCGTTTCTCGGATGTTAGTCGCAAACTCTGAAATAGATGTACCCAGACTCGAGCCATGTCCGCAGCAAATTCTGGACCATAAGTGAAAAGTTCCCAATGAGGACGAAACCGATCTACTGGATGATTGTCTTTTCTAAATCGTGAAATGCTTAGTCTGTACTGAAGAGTGTATATAATGGGATTGTTGTTTATATCAGTATCTCAACTCTGATTTAAATAATGAATCTTTAGAAGCTCTTGAATGAACCAATAAAACCAACGCAACGTATAATAATTACAATCTTATTCCCTGACTAAGCTTGTAATTTGTCTCTATTATGAGCAATTTTGTGAATGTTTTGTTGGCTAAAATAGAAGTGGTGACAGTTAAACTCCAGGGTAGAAGATAGTAAGCAACAGTTTGATAAAGGATACCGTTAAAGTTTGCAGTTCAACTAAAGTTGATGACTTTTGCAATGGGGACTGCTAGAGAAGCACTGGTTGATGCCGTTCGGACAGCATTTTATATCTTCGCTGCAACTACTGGAGTATAGAAGCGAGAAAGAATCAGTTAACTATGTGATGAGGCCAGAGAACGCCATGTGATTGCAAGAATGTACTCGAAAATTGTAGACTCTTCGAACAAACGATGGGACCTCACGAAATATGTGCGTTCTTTATGAAGGGAGAATGAAAAGATTATGTTGCATAGATACGTCACTATTAAATCGATGTCGGTTAAAATAATTCTCCGTCCTACCTTTTATTTCTTGTTTAAAGCGGTACAGCAACTCGAACCTGGCGTTTTGTATTATGCGTACTTTACGGGGAAGCTCATAATCCGTATGTCACAAAGTCGTTGCATAAAAACGCCAGACAAATGCAACATGCAATCAGACTTCGATTTTAGTAACACAAGAGATATGCAATAATTGAAAATCAAGTTGGCTAATAATGAATTTCAGGCGGATTCGTAGACCATACGCTAGTTTTAGCTGCATATGGTGTCTCAGCTTCTTTCCAAGGAGGTGGTAAATGTAGCCTAGTACGATTATTAACACTGAACATCATGAGTAAACGCTAAACTATAGATTTAATAATTCAATATTATATAACTATTAAATGAAATATTAAGCGGAATACGTAGTACAATTATGTGCATTCCTATAGTAAGCATTTTTTTGGCAGCAAATACCCAATTGGAATTCAGTTTTCATTGGTCAATAATAATTTTTTTTATGGATTACTTCATTTGAGGAATATTAAAACCAACGCGAATGTTTTCTAATTACATTCTGTTGTCTTCACCGATATCGGTTGGGCCGTTTGTGGGGTATCTCTTAGAATTTATTATAAGTGCATCGTCCGGCCGAGACTTTATTGTCCCTAACTGGGCGGTCAAAGTGTTAATTTGTGCAGACAATACTTTTACAAAGTTTTCCAATCCGTCACAAATCATTTTGTTCAACACATGCTTTATTTTTAATCAATCACTTATAGGAGTTTTCTCGTATAAAGCTCGTCCATTTAGTGAAACAAAATATGAATATTTCTTATTTTTTATTCACTGCGGCTCAAAGGCTTCTTCCAGAATTTTGATGACGGCTTCATTTAAATTCGTGCATTCTTGCGAGGTCTATCTGTTGTATCCATTTCAGCCTTAGAATAATTTGTGCGTTCTCGGCCTCAAAAGTGGCTATTGCTAGATCTTCCCCCCTTTCAGGAGTCGGCCTTGGTACCCTACTTAAACGATCAAGTAAGACAGCTTGTGATCCATCTGGGATGTTAACGAAAATTGTATTGTGCTCAGCGTCAGCCCTTTCCACATTGACAGCCTGTAGTGCCATGGGCTCGAATTTCTCCACAATGATACAGTCGCCGATCCTTAAGTATGTGTAGGTCGTCTTGTGTAGGTCGCTGTGTTGCGCTCACATATTCAGTTAGCTATTTTGGCGCTCCAGTGTATCTGATATGGTGCAGGGCTCATGGGATCCAGAGATTACGGGTTCACTTGGCAGTCTAATATACTCTTCATAGACCATGGTTTGTGGAACGAATCCTATAGCTGTTGATACTGTAAATCGCATGGCCCACTCGACAAAATGTAAATTCTCTCCTAGATCCCGGGGTCTCGTAGTATCAACATCGCAATACCTCCGATGTGCTCGCTCAGCCGACGCGTTGTTCTGCGGGTGGTAAGTGGCTGCTTGGGAAAATTTTATGTCAAGGTCCTTGCACCACTGATTAAATTCTCTAGACTCGAACAGTGCGTCCTGGCCGATAACAATAACTTTGGTGCACCAAATTAGTGAACCAATCCTCTTCTAAGCATTTTATAATCCTCTGTGTTGTGATTTTCTTCAGTGTTACAACCTCGATCCATCAGGTAGACATATCGACCATGGAAAACACAGGTTTCCCTGCCACAAGCTATCGGCAGTGGATCTACCTGGTCAATATGCAGAAATTGGTTCCGTGCAGTGGCACTGAATACAAGTGAGGTGACCTTTACCAATTTTCGTGGCTTACAACGTTAACATATAATGTACTGATGATAATAGCTACGAATTTTTTTGGAAATGCCAAGCCAATACAACGAGACTGTAATGTCTCATTGAGGCGCCCGTCTTTGGGATGTCTCAACGTTTCATGCCAGAAAGCCATCAATTCTGTCAGTATGAACTCTGGCACAAACAATTGCACTGGTTGTCCATCTTTTCGCACCAATAGGCCGCTTTGCGGACTCAACGTTTTATATGGTGTGGACACCACTGTGAAGTTTTTTAACTGAATGTCTTCTTCCTGGCCCATGGCATCATTATCCTGTTCTTCAACGGAAATTCTGCTGAGCGCATCGGCTTGCACATTCTTGATACCGGCTCTATGATGAATTGTGACATCATTCCTCGAGCTCTTCAATGGCTTGGTTTACACTTTCCTTCTCAATGCCCATTGATCGCCAATGCACCAGTGCTTTATGATAGATAGGTAAAGACATCTATATTCTCGACGAAAAAATACGTAAACTTTCGTAGTTCCCATTGTACGGGCAGTAATTCCTTTTCGGTTACGGTATAGTTTTGCTCCGCCTTATTGGTTGTGCGACTTATATATTGAACCGGACGTTCATCCGCTTGTAACACTGCTCCTATGCCAATATCTAACGCGTCTGTAACAATTGACATACTACCTACCAGGAAAGTAAAAAAAGTTGTGTCTATTAATTTCTGTTTACATAAGATAAACGCTTCTTGGGCTTCTTCTGTCCAACGAAACGGTATCTTGACATTAGTTAACTTAGACAAAGGTTGTTGCGTAACCGCTATCCCTTCGAGATAAGGTCTTTAGAAATTGATGGTACCAATACACCGGGATTAAAATGTAATCGCCATTCTACGGCTTTGGACATCTTCTGCAGCCGAATACGTAATTGGTGGTTAGTAGTGGCTCATATAATAATATCATCAACGTAAGCTGTTGTACAGGATATTTCGGACACGCAAGTGTCAATCATTCTTTGGAGCAATTTCGGTGCGTTCTTCCGATCAAATAATACCCGAGTTAATTTTAAATGACCTTGGCGTACCTGCAACACTAATTTCCACTTCTTCGGGCCGAACGCCAATTTTCCAAAATCCTCGTTTAAGGTCAAGCACGGCAAACCATTTGCCTCATGCAAGCTGTAGGAAAATATCACGCAGAGCCGGCATGGGATAAGGATCAGGTTTAGTCACCGAGATTGATTGACGGAAATCAGACGCCGGTCGGAGCGAACCATCCTTTTTCGTAACGTAAACCATAAGAACTCCAAAAACAGATGTGGATGTTCATGATTGCCGGCCTCTATCATCTCTTGTGCTTCCCTGCTGTTATTATGTTCGGAGGAGCACCATATACTTTCGGTGGGTGATAGCCTTAATTTAACTCTAGCCATAGTTTAAAGCGATCGATCGTTGGCTCTGAGCATTCGTTGCAATCAGTGAGTCGGATGGTAATGCTGTATTGGTTTTGAAACTCTTTCCACCTCTCGATGACCTGACTATCAATATTGTTGAGATGGTAGACCCTATTTTCCCATTGGAACGGCCGTTCTCTAGGCGAACCATACTAATTTTGCTGCTCCTTAGGCGATGTATTCGTCGCAGCTTGTGTCTTTATATATTGACCTTGTTTCCAAGCCACTGGCTGCTGCCGCCGTCCGTCCCGGACTCGCTGATTATGCTGCTAAGAATTGCAATAGGCTATGTCGTCCCTGTCAGATGTTCAAACGGGATTCATGCGTAGTGTCGCAGCAGCCAATGTAGTGGTCATCATGACCGAACTTTGTAGATCCTGAGTTCTTTCTTATAGGCATCCCTGCGCTCTCAATAATGCGCAATATCTGGTAGGATCCAACAATATAAACATGATGGCCTTACGCAGTTGCAACGCGAGCAAATATTAAGTTAGCTTGGACAACCACCGCTTGATGCGTGCTATTGAATCAATTGGCATTTCACCCGTTAGTTTTTGGAATCTGTACAATTAGGAAAACACCTCCTGAGGCCTGGCTCGGAAGTGTTCCAACACTTGTCTCTTACATTCTCCATACATCGGATCGACAACAAGAATTTCATGCACTCGAACCACATTCGTGGCATTTCCACATCCAGGTATGCAAACAGACTTAAATTCTGGTGACGGTCGGTAAAACTCGCCGATTCCGATGAAAACACTGGAATATGTCCGTCTGCTGTCTCTTGGGCGCGGATGCTTGTGTTGTCTTCACCGATATTAGTTTGGTCGTTTATGCTGATTTCCTCAAAATTTATTATAAGTGTGTCGTCCAGCCGAGACATAATTGCTTCTAACTCCGCAATCTGAGCGTTCATTTATGCAGACAATATTCTTACTAAATTTTCCAATCCTTCAGAATTCATTTTGCTCAACTCAAATGCTTTATTTCTAATCAATCGTTTATAGGATTTTGCTCTTATAAAGCGCGACCATTTATTAAAACAAATTCAAATATTTATTATTTTATATTCAATTCTGCGGCTCGAAGATTGCTTCCATCAATGTGCTGACTGATTCATCTTAATTCGTGCGCTTCTGCGAGGACTATCTATCGTATTCACTTCAGCCTTATATAGGGCACTTGGAGCTCTATCGGCCTCATAGGTGGCTATTGCTACACACTTCAACTCCTTAATAAAGCTTGGAACTCAACTGCATTCTGTCTCTGTTATGAAAATTTGAGTGTCAGTGATACTGAATAAAATAAAACTCCACCGGAAGATGGAAGAAATTAGACACTAGGATAGAAGACAAATTGAAAGGGCAAATCGGTTTAATAATAGAGGATTTAAAATTTGCTGCTTAACTAAAGTTATGAAACATTCTATCTCAGGTAAACACTCCTATTATTTATTCCACTCTTTAGGTTCGATACGTTTAAGATGAGCTTTCAGGTTCGGTGTAAATTGGCGTCTATTTTACCTATGAAAATCATTATCAGCCGAGCTAGCAGAAATTTAGCCACACACAAATCTGCAACGGAAGGATGCCTATTCTGAGTCGATATTTTTTGTAGAACAAACGAGTGTTACAACCAAGCCTTAACTGTATGCTGCATTGAATATTTAAATAGGCTCACAGGTGTCTTCTAGCTCGAATAAGCCATACGTCGCAACTCCTTCAATTTTTGTGCCGTTCAATTTTAATCTCCTTTCTGCGTAACAGCTCATCAGGTGTGCGCTATTCCACTTGCACATTTTGAATAACTAATCTGAAACCTAACAAAAATTCTGTACCGCCTAAGCGTCAAGCCCATAACCGAGGCTATACTTAAACTCCTCGCCCCTATAGTAAAAAACGTTAGCCAGTTTAGAAAGCAAATTCAAAAAAAGAAAATCATCGTTGATAAACGTGTTTTCCGTGGTCAGGAAGGCGTCTCTAAACATTTTTATTACACCGTTTTCGGGAATTCATTCAGGTAAAACCTTCGCTTTGGAAATAAGCACCACAGCAGCCCCTTGGGTCCGGTTTGTAGAAGCTCCGTAGTACCATACATCCGATCTGAATAAGGCGTAGATTTTAATGAAGATTCTCAGGCTCTTGAATTCTAGCTTAATATGCTCAAAATTATGCTCAGCAATTACAATTGTCCGACGAACGTGCTAAATCTGGATACTAGTCTAACTGGATATAGCGGCCATCCGGTGTCAAGTGAGGCCTCGAAATTAGTTTGAATACGCAGTAACACCTCAGGTTAAATGGGTAGTAACTGAATGAGAGCAAACATGAGGCATGCAATTTAACAAGAATTGATTGCGCGGGTGGTGGTAACAATTCTTTAAATCAAGTTTGCGAGCTTGAAATAAACACCTATCCCATTGTATTTAACCAGTCGTCGAACAACATAACAAAACTACCGCCAGCCGCAACGCACTGACGTCGTTTCGACATTCCATGTCATCATCAGAGTACGACGGCAAACTGACCATCGAGGATCAAAACCGCATTGGCTATATATGGAGATCAAATTTAGATATGCGGCTCTGCATCTAGCAGTCTGCATCCATTGAACTTGACTGGAAATGCCGGCTGCACAATTTATATGCAGTCACGAACATTAACTGGTTTCGCAGCCGCCACATATATATATAGGCAAATACACCTTAACAGTGCGTTGCGGCTGGCGGTAGTTTTGTTATGTTGGTCGACGACTGGTTAAATACAATGGGATTGGTGTTTACTTCAAGCTCGCAAACTTGATTTAAAGAAACGAGGCATGCAAATTTAAAGTTTCAACTACTTAAGGAAAATGAGGCAATTTGGGCTCGATCAGATGGTGCTTGACAGCCTACTTGTCAGACCACCTAAGAGAAGGAAAACTGAACAAAAACCACAATCACTAGAAAACAAGCATCGTGGATGCAACACGTAATACACAATTGCATATATATTTGTTCTCTGCATCAAACGGCATCTAACTGTTATATATTTAATTGAATAATGTCATGATTACTGCGAAATGTGATAATTGATATCGATCAAGACCAGAGTGTATGGATTTGCTGGAGTAACAGGTGTTCAGAAGTAGTTGTAATTCTCAATTGTGTTGGCACCACGTACCTATTCGGCAATTGTAGTGTTGGTACCAGGTACTGATTTAGCAACAATAGTGTTAGTAAAATTTCATAGGCTTCTGGTATATATATAGAGAAAGAGAGAGAGTATATATATATATATATATATATATATATATATATATATATATATATATATATATATATATATATATACGACAAAAAAAGAACTGCAACCGGAACATTAATAAATCCCATTTCACCAATGTCTACAGCAATTATTCTGGATTCGTTCATATTTTCGGTCAGTACGTTGAAGCTACTGTGTTAATTAATGGTAATGTGAGTTTTGTGCTGTGTATATATGCGATTAGAGGCCTGATGATGGTACGGGAAATTATGTTCCGAAAAGCTGCCAGTCAACGAGGATTCGCCCGTACCTCATTTCCAGTGGTTATTATGAACGATGTTGAAGCCTTTGGAAGAAAGAGACGAATCAGCCTTTAGCCAAAACTAAGACGAAATCGATGCGTACTTGGAAATGGGTATCAATCGGATCTTTGCGAAAATGATAGGGAAAAGCAGTACATAGTTCATTTTCGAAGGCCTGTTTGTTATGTTTTTGTTCCATTCCAATTTAATTACTTTTTTAATTACTTTTTGTACGTTTAATCAGTTATTACGCTTATTGATTGCAATAGCTTCAAAAGCCAGAAGTATTTTTTCCGATTTTTCCTTGTACATAACTGCAAAATTGTTACTACTAACAACTTGACCTGTGAGTAGTACATGTTCACAAATTGCTGATTTTTGTGCAGGAGCTGAAACATTATTTTATATTTTTGAGGAAGATGATGATTTATTCTAGCTTCGAGCCTCTTTTTGATCTACTGATGTACCCAGCGTTGCAGGTACATTGAAATTTGTATAAAGATAAAGGTGCTGACGGTTTAAACACAGGTCTCACCTGTACGAGATTTACGTTTGCCATTAAACTATTCCCACTTATCCAACTTAGTATTCAGTAGAATGCTTGAAGATGAGCTTACAGCTTAATATAATTATAATTATATATATTTATCGTTACCAGTTTCACCATTCTTTAAAATATGAAAACACAACCTTTATTACATGGAATAACATTTATTAATAAATCTTATTTCTACCAGTATCTACAGCCATTATTCTGGATTCGTTAGTATATTCGTTCATCCAATCCCAACTTTACATTTGTCGTAACTAATCCCCTCTTCGTTATGTTAGTCTTTGTTTTGCGCAATTTAGACTACTCCTTTTGCGCAATTTAGACCACTCTTTTTGTGTAACGTCATTTGCTACATCGCACAAACAAGGTAGACCAAGGAATCAAGTTTACAATAGAAGAAGAACAAGTAGGATATTTATCCATTCTAGGTGTAGGAATATTGAGAGATGAAGAAGGTACCTTCTCAAGGTCAGTTCACAAGAAATCAAGCTGGACTGGACAATATATCCATTATTTCAGTAGTGTGCCAAGGGCGTACAAAAGGAACCTAATAATAAATTTGAGCACACGAATACGCAGGATTTGTTCACCGAACAACATTGAATTAGAGCTAAATTTGCTTCGCGAAGCGTTGAGAAATAATGGCTATCCGGACTGGTTCATCGAATAAAACTTGAGGCAACGCAACAAAATCGAGACCAATTTGGAGGAAAATAAAAACTCCCCAGAGAGTAATGCTTAGTGTTCCCTTTGGAGGTGATTTGCCAGCTGAGATCTTCAAAAGTAAAGTAATTCGAGCGACAAAAGTACAGTTTCCATCAATACAGGTGAAAGTGGTGTTCAACACAACAAAACTGATGCGCACGAATGAAAAAGATAGCCTCTCTGTGACGTCAACACCTTTGTCTGTATACAAATTTCAATGTACCTGCAACGCTCAGTACATCGGCAGATCAAAAAAGAGGCTCGAAACTAGAATATATCAGCATCTCCCTCAAAAACTATTAAAGGGTGCAGCTCCTGCACAAAAATCAGCAATTTGCGAGCATGTACTACTCACAGGTCATGCTGTTAGTAGTAACAAATTTCAGTTATTTACAAGGCAAAAACAGAAAAATGCTTCTGGCTTTTAAGCTATTGCAATTAATAAGCTGAAGCCCTGCTTAAACGTGCAGAAAATAATTCAAGAAGAAATTAAATTGGACTGGAACCAGGACATAACTGACAGGCCTTCAAAAATAGCCTACGTTTCGCAAAATACGACACACTCATGAATTACGGACGCACTTATAATGAAAGCGATGACACACCACATGACATTACGCAAAAGGAGTGGTCTAAATTGCGCAAAACAAAGACTGACATAACGAAGAGGGGATTGGTTCGAAAATTTACAGTTGGGATTGGATGAACGAATATACTAACGAATCCAAAATAATTGCTGTAGATACTGGTAGAAATAAGATTTATTAATAAATGTTATTACATGTAATAAAGGTTGTGTTTTCATATTTTAAAGAATGGTGAAACTGGTAACGATAAATATATGTAATTATAACTATATTAAGCTGTAAGAGAATTTTCAAGCATTCTACAAAATACTAAGTTGGATAAGTTGGAATAGTTTAATGGCAAACGTAAATCTCGTATATTTGGTTTTTCACATCCAAATAAAAATTTATTTACCATCAGCAGCTACTCCTAACGCTAATCACGCAAGATCGTCCGATTATTATAGTGTAATATCCACCCATATGGCTGGATAAATAAAGTTGAAAGTGGACACTGGTGTCAACCCAGAAGATGGGACTAGTCATGAAGTCCCGAAAATTCGGAAAAAGAGAGTGGAGAATTTTGTTCCAACGTCATTTCCAGACAAGAAGCTGATGGAGGGCTTCAAAATGAAGGAACAAGTGAGAACCCATCAATCAAGGCCATTAATCGGTACACTGGAAATGTAAAGGATTCAAGATTTTACCGACCAATTAGTGCTACTAATTGTCCCGCACAAGAGAAAGACGGCAAAATTAACAAGAAGGATAGCACTGAGCACTATAACTCCTACATAATGTTTGCATAACATTACAATGTGGTATTTATTTACAATCAGAAACCAGTGTCAACACAATTTGGATTGGATCGCATGGTTAGAGTATATGCAAATCTTCAAGCCGTATATATAAAAAAAGTAGACACTTTTCAAGCGCAGACGGAGTTTTTATACAACATTCCAGTACAGAAATTATTCACTAGGAGAAGCTGCTCTAAATACAGTTTAGACAGGACCGTCCAATTACACTATTAGCATATCCTCTAGAATTGTGTACTATTTAAAGATCAAAAAGTGTACACTATCCAAAACCTCACGTAATTCTTGTACAAAGATCTATTAGGTTTCTTTTATTTGCAAGTACGAGATTCTTCTAACAATGTTATGCCAGTTCTTTTCGGTTACGCTTTAAGCAAATCCTTGAGTTTGTTATACTAACTAATATTGGAAAATTGAACGCAATTCAAGCCTAGAAAGAATTCTCAAATATAGGGTACATTTAAAACAGCAACTGCTCCTAACACAAAATAGGCAGGACCTTCCAATAACTCTATTATCAATTGCACAATAAAACAATGTTTTAAAAATGGAAATTATTAAAACCACATTATAAACAGTACTTATTTCCAAGCAACAGCTGCTCCTAACGTTATATATAGGCAAAATTATCCGATTACTTAATAAGCAAATCCACGAGAACTTTATGCTAAATATAGTAGGAAAACCGGACGCAAATCAAACTCTGACGAAATTCTAGCACAGGATATATTTCTAAGCAGAGTCGTCTCCTATCTATGTTAATGCGGGTTGACCCGGTTAATTTTTAATAAACTCATTGAGTCTTGTATAATATTGCAAGTTGAAGCCTAGACATTAATAAAACCCACAAGAAATTATTCCATATACTGTGAATAAAACATTCTAATACAATTCGTGTAACAACCAACAGCTGCTCATAGCATTAAGTAGGCAATATTTACCGCTTAACTAGCAAATCCTCCAGAATTGCACACAAAACAAAACTGGCATAGGGGACACTATTCACAAACAAACAAAACTCATATACTCGTGTACGCAATACGTCGGGCGATCCTTCCTTAATAGCATTATTAGCATCTGTCGAGCGTATTTGAAACAATATTGGTCTATTACTATAATCAAGTTTGCTATATATATATATATATATATATATATATATATATATATATATATATATATATATATATATATATATATATATATATATATATATATATATATATAATAAAATAAATAAAGATCCATCTGATAAGTTACAAGGACAAGTTAAGACTATAATTAATAGAATGATTGAGTCGAAGGAATTAGAACCAGGACTTGGGAATTCATTAATACAACGTGACACAGTCCCTCCGAGAGTTTATGGTCTAGTAAAGATTCATAAACAGGGGAATCCACTTAGATTAATCGTTAATGTACAAAACTCACCAACGTATAGATTGTCGAAATTTCTATGCAACAGAATTAGAAAATATACTTATTTCTTAGATTATACTTTAAAAATACATATCATTTTATTGACATTATTAGTAGATATAACTTGAATGATAATGATAGAATGGCTAGCCTGGACGTTGTATCGATGTATACTAATGTCCCGGTACAAGCAGCATTAGAAAGTGTGAAGCGTTGTTTAACAGAGTTCCCAGAGATAATAGAAGGTAGTAAAATGATGTTAAGTAGTATTATGGAAATTTTAAATATTTGTATGTCCTCCACCTACTTTAAGTTCAGAAATGAATTTTATAAACAAGTTAAAGGTGTCCCTATGGGACAACCACTATCAGTCCCGGTTGCCAATATTTTTATGCACTATTTTGAAAAAAATCTGTTGTTAAAATCTCCTCTTAAGCCAAACTTGTATGTAAGATTCCTGGATGATATGTTTATAATTTGGAATCATGGGGATAATGAGTTAAATAAATTCCTCGAATTAGCCAACCAATTAGGTGAATTAAAGTTTACATTGGAAAAAGAGAATAATGATGAATTACCCTTTTTGGATGTGAAAATAAAACGGAATGGTTCCAGATTGGAAAGAGATATTTTTAGAAAAGAGACTTATTCAGGACTACTTCTAAATTTCTTATCAAATCACCCATATGGAATGAAAATAGGCATTCTTAAATCCATGATATTAAGAAGTCTTAGAATAGTGGATATAGAAAATAAAGATAAGGAAATGAGGAGATTAAAAGAAATATTCAAACTAAATAGCTATCCGTCAAGTATAATAGATAGATTAATAGATGAGATGTTACAGAGATTTAACAATAATATAATAAACAAAGTAAAGAAGGAAACGGAACCGGAGAAGCACAAAATTATGGTATTACCTGATTCTAAATTGAGCAGGAAAATTAGAATAATAGCAGCTAAATACAATATTAAAACAGTTTTAAGACAATCGCTTACTATAGGCAATAAACTACCTAACCAAAAAGAAAGAGTAGAACCCCTCGAGACATCAGGAGTATATGCAATACCTTGCAAAGAATGTAATCTCAGGTATATAGGCGAAACCATGCGACCTATAAAGGTTCGTAGAGGTGAACATAAGACAGCCTGCAAATATGGACACATTCAAAGATCAGACCTAGCTAGGCATTCGAAGGAAACGGGTCATGAAATAGACTGGGAAGGATGTAAACGCATCGCGTTATGCAACCGCAACAGATTAACTAGACTAATTAGAGAGTCAATTGAAATAAAATCAGGAAAAGGTGTAATGAATGTAACATCGGTAGAAAAATCATTGGGCCCAATATTTAATGAAGCATTTTCTATGGTCAGAAAACGTGAGGCTGCGGAACATGAATTAAGTGGGAACCTAAGTAAAAAACCTCGCTTATAGAAAACTGGTTGCGAATGATCTGTACCAATATCAATTTCCTATATACTTATTTTTCTCAATAAAAATGTTCCAAAAGACGGTATACCGATTTAGCAAGGGTTAGTAGATAGAACATTAGATAAGACACATTTGACTTACATTGTCGCTTATATTTTCTATATTTATGTAAGGTAGGAATATCTTAATAAATGTATAATACGTTAGTCATAGAGAAGATATTCATGGTTAATAGCTACCATGTATCCTTTTAAGAGGAAACCAAAATGTGATAGATAGACGGATATATAGATAGGCCTATGGGTAGATTGATAGGTTTATTCTATACACATAATATATATATATATATATATATATATATATATATATATATATATATGACTCACACTGTTGCTTATATTTATATATATATGTTTTTATACATATTTATATGTATTTTATATATTTATATAAGGTGTGAATAAATAAATATACAATTTGATTAATTGTATATATATATATAGGATTAGGGATGTTGGTCTCATACTGTTGCTTATATTCATATATATGTTTTTATACATATTGACATGTATTTTATATATTGATATAAGGTGTGACTAACGTAATAAATAAATATATAATAAGAATAGAAATTATTCATATTTAATAATTATCAGTGGTCCTTTTTCTCTCTCTCTATTTATATATATATATATATATATATATATATATATATATATATATATATATATATATATATATATATATATATATATATATATATGATTAGGGATGTTGGTCTCATACTGTTGCTTATATTCATATATGTGTTTTTATACATATTGACATGTATTTTATATATTGATATAAGGTGTGACTAACGTAATAAATAAATATATAATAAGAATATAAATTATTCATATTTAATAATTATCAATGGTCCTTTTTCTCGATATATGTATATATATATATAAAGGTGTTACGATATTATATTTAGATATATATGTATATAGATATAATGAATTATTTTAGTCATATGAGCAAATATTCTTATGCAATTATTTCCAATAGTTGATTAACTTCGCAATGTGCTTACGATTAGCTTTTTGAAAAACGTTAGTTGTCCAGGCTATCTCTATCTTTCTCTCTTTAATCGTTCACCTAAGCGTCGATATAACATTCACTCTCCATCCATCTACGTTACTTGCTGCTCCATATTTGAACTAATTTGTTGCTATGTGCGCAATACCTCACACACCATTGTATACATTAGAGTTCCCGGCTTTAAATAAAATACAGTATATGATAGTCAAGGTTTTAGTTTTAGCATTTTTAAATTTTGATTACCGTGACATAGTAGCAATACAGTTATAACAAATAACAAAAGGTTCGATACTGTCTCTCTCCCCTAAAATATTCTGCATACGAGATGAGATGAGGTATAGGTGAGGTAATGATTGGTCTGCTAATTATAAAAAGTTATATATTGAGTTTAGTTACTGAGACAAATTCTATGATTAAAATAGTGTTGAGTCAAATATATATAAATAGAATGGTTTTGGAACGAGGTTACCACATTTGCTTAAATCTGCTATTGTGATCAGTGTTGTGTTGCCTGATGATGGTGCTGGAAAGTAGGCACCGAAACGTCGCCAGTAAACAAAGATGTGATAGAACCGCATTTCCAATTGAAGTAAAAATGAGTCAACCCGATCAAAGACAAAACAAAATTGGAAATAGTGACAAATCGGATCTTTGTGTAACTGCCCGTGTACAGCTATTACCCGCGTACGCAAAACGCGGCATTGATAATTAGTGCTACTAATTGTCCCGCACAAGAGAAAGACGGCAAAATTAACAAGAAGGATAGCACTGAGCACTATAACTCCTACATAATGTTTGTATAACATTACAATGTGGTATTTATTTACAATCAGAAACCAGTGTCAACACAATTTGGATTGGATCGCATGGTTAGAGTATATGCAAATTTTCAAGCCGTATATATAAAAAAGTAGACACTTTTCAAGCGCAGACGGAGTTTTTATACAACATTCCAGTATAGAAATTATTCACTAGGAGAAGCTGCTCTAAATACAGTTTAGACAGGACCGTCCAATTACACTATTAGCATATCCTCTAGAATTGTATACTATTTAAAGATCAAAAAGTGTACACTATCCAAAACCTCACGTAATTCTTGTACAAAGATCTATTAGGTTTCTTTTATTTGCAAGTACGAGATTCTTCTAACAATGTTATGCCAGTTCTTTTCGGTTACGCTTTAAGCAAATCCTTGAGTTTGTTATACTAACTAATATTGGAAAATTGAACGCAATTCAAGCCTAGAAAGAATTCTCAAATATAGGGTACATTTAAAACAGCAACTGCTCCTAACACAAAATAGGCAGGACCTTCCAATAACTCTATTATCAATTGCACAATAAAACAATGTTTTAAAAATGAAAATTATTAAAACCACATTATAAACAGTACTTATTTCCAAGCAACAGTTGCTCCTAGCGTTATATATAGGCAAAATTATCCGATTACTTAATAAGCAAATCCACGAGAACTTTATGCTAAATATAGTAGGAAAACCGGACGCAAATCAAACTCTGACGAAATTCTAGCACAGGATATATTTCTAAGCAGAGTCGTCTCCTATCTATGTTAATGCGGGTTGACCCGGTTAATTTTTAATAAACTCATTGAGTCTTGTATAATATTGCAAGTTGAAGCCTAGACATTAATAAAACCCACAAGAAATTATTCCATATACTGTGAATAAAACATTCTAATACAATTCGTGTAACAACCAACAGCTGCTCATAGCATTAAGTAGGCAATATTTACCGCTTAACTAGCAAATCCTCCAGAATTGCACACAAAACAAAACTGGCATAGGGGACACTATTCACAAACAAACAAAACTCATATACTCGTGTACGCAATACGTCGGGCGATCCTTCCTTAATAGCATTATTAGCATCTGTCGAGCGTATTTGAAACAATATTGGTCTATTACTATAATCAAGTTTGCTATATATATAAAACAGAAGCAAAGCTTCGGAATTTATCTACTAATTAAAGCAGGCAGAGAATAGAATATTCACACTCAGACGGAACTCTTGAATTCCTATTTTACAGTACAATATTGTTTATTTACATAATATTATTTAAACAAGATCCTACGACAAGATTCTAATACAATTGACAGATGGATCAGCGCTCAAACCCAGACGGAATTCTCGTAAATGTCGTTGATGTGACAGTTTCATACTGAATTATACATAAAAATAGCCACAAATAGCGCTATCAAGACGGGATCGTCCGATCATTAAATTGTGAAATCCTCGAGCATTTAATACTTAATAAATCTGGCAGAGGGGACAACATTCAAACTGTGAATTAATTAGTTTTTATCGTCCACTTTACAATCTAACTCCATAAAACGCCATTTAAGAAGGATCGTCATATTAATAAAGCAATCTCTCGAACTTATTATATTAAATTAACATCAAAAAGTTTACAATCGTGAAATCCTGACGAAATTCTATTATATATTTTGCATGTAGCAATCTATAAACTATTTAGACAGGAGTTCCGGTTACTAAAAAGCGAATTCTCTAGAATTGTAAACTAAACAAAGATGGCAAATGAAGCAATATTCTGTGTATAAGCACCAGCTGCACAGTTCTATTTAGGCAGGATCATCCGATGATTAGAGAAGCAAATCGTAGAGCATTATAAACAAAAAAAAGCCAGTAGCGGGAATAATATTCCAGATGGAGACGTCGGCATTTTTAACGCAATATACGTAAAGGAAATGCGTATTACACAGAATAGCAGTTGCAACAACATCCAGTCAGTCAAAGAAGAAAACTCCGCAGTAGTTGAATATAAATAAATGCATTGTGCGTGCATCGGGCCTGTGCTTTTATAACGAATAAGATTATTTAATCCTTCTCATTTATTTAAATGTTTGGCTTTTGGATATCCAAAAATTAACTGGGTATTGTAAAATGCCTAATTGTTTCGTCCATAACTTGCCTGGTTAATTCATTTCTACGTAAATTCTTCAATCTCCACGCGGTAACATTTCAAAAACATAAGACTATTGAAATAGCTTGCTCTAAAGGGTGTACATTTCCTAATTGTTATTAAAGATTGTTACATTTTGTTGTTTGGAGTGAGCTGTGTTAAGAAAATATCATTAAATAATTTAATTTGAAACGACTCTCCTCGATTCCACTTAGACGACACTGGATAGTGATTCGGGCATGGTGAAATAGTTTAAAAAATATAAATTAACTAATCTTGTAAAGCAGAGTCATTTCAGTCAAAACAGTATTTATTCTTCATTTTAAAACACAACAAATGCAACACAAGCGCTGAAATCAAAATTTAGATTTTTCCCTTAAAAATCTGAGTCCGACCTGTTCATAGAGCCAGAGCTCGTATTTTATTTGGACTACTAAAAAGGGTTCTTTTTGTGTACGATCAATCTAGACGCAGCAGCAGAAAAGGAGCCCTACTGGCTGTCTCACTAAACAGTTTTTTCCTTAAAAATGTCAACAAAATCATAACGTGTGTAAGTAATTTAACACAATTAGCATCCATTCGGAGCATGTTATGAGCACAAACAAGCTGTGCGTAATAAGGATGATAAATCTGCAGATAGATGGAATTTCAATACAAAAAATCAAACCAGTACAATAAACAATAAACATATACAGATTATTAACTGGTAAAGAACAAAAAAGACAGTAAAACTTCGTCTGACTTCCTGGGTAGAACAATGCCTCACATCTGGAATTAGATTTATAAGAAATAGAAGAATCACGAAATCAAGTATAAATGCACGTTAAAAACATTAATAATACCAAGCATTAGTAACCATAATAGCCGATGGCAAACACCAAGGTACAAAAGATTAAGGTGTGATAAGAAGCGTTGAAAATCGACTAAATCTCACACAGTCAAAAGAATTTAATTCCTTTAGTAAAATGCGCTACTACAAAACAATGTTTTCCAATGATGTGCCAATCTGAAGAGCACACAGGTGAGGAAAAATTGAGCTTGCAAGCACCAATAACTGCCTTCGCAACTACTAGTAAAAAGAATTTAATTCCTTTAGTAAAATGCGCTACTACAAAACAATGTTTTCCAATGATGTGCTAATCTGAAGAGCACACAGGTGAGGAAAAATTGAGCTTGCAAGCACCAATAACTGCCTTCGCAACTACTAGTAAAAACTGTAAATCAAGAATTAAACGAAGATCTGCACATTAATTCGAGTAGAAGCTAAATAAGAGGATTTAGAAACAGTATAATTAAAAAGACCACAGGCTAGCCAAATAGATAAAAGTAGATAGCAAATATGCAACTTACTTTTAATCTAGTTCACACTGAACGGTAAACATTAACATGTAAAGTTCAGTAGAGAATTATAATTCAGTGATTCAGTATGAAAAGATTTTAAATAAGTTAGAAGTCATCCAAAATTTTACATAATAAGAAAACGACGGTTTAAGCACTAATCATTTTTTTGTTTAAGAACAACTATCTGCATTATCCATCACCAGATTGTACAAAATCTACAGTTCATCAGGGAGATACAAACATATTTCAAATTCCACAATTTAATCGATCATTTCAATTTCGTGTGGTCCAAGAATTCCCGGGACAATCGCCTGTTTTTCAAGTTTTTCGCGTTGTACACGAGCAATCTCAGCCTCGCGTTCTTCAAGATAGAGACTAGATAAGTCTTCACCAGCCATTTCACGAATTTGAACTAGAAAATCGCGGACATGTTCTCTGAAGTCGTTAACTTCCTGATCAAACGAAAACAAGCCGTCCACAAAAACTCTAATCTGGGCATCTTGAAGATGTGGAAATGCTTGTTTTAATAGAGTTTGCAAACTGCTATGAACAAACTTGACATTCTCCACAGCCTGTACATGAACTAAACAATCCGCCGTGACCATGTCGTCCGCAATTGGAACTGTCGTATACGGCGTATCGGGATTAAGCGGAACCGTAATCAATCCATTTTCAACTATCTTGAACATGCACGCTAACAGTGATGATTGTGCGGACAAATCTAAAAATATTTTTGTAGAAAAAAGTTGCTTAATATTTTTTTTATCTACTGCGACTAAACACAACAAAAGTTACTTCACCAATTTCGACAAAATTTACCTGCACGAAAAATTCTTCAATTTAGTCAAATAGAAGTTAACATTTAGAATCGAGCTATTTCAGATTAGCAGTTTGTGGAGCAATTATGAACAAATTAGTTTTTAATTGTTTGGATAGTTTAATCCGGTACTTTTGCACAATTTTCGCAATGCATGTCATGGCCAACATATGAGCTGAAATTCTATCCGTTAATTAAAATTCTCATTTTCTGTAGGCGATAAGACTTATCACTTATCGCTAGCTATATGGTTAGCAATTACAAACAGTATTTCCGTCACAATTTAACACGATTAATAATAGAGCTAAAATTGTCACACAAGGTGGAAAATTTTATACAGCACTGCACAGTTATACCTATCACATTAGCATACCACAGGTCCCTTGGCGAACACACACTCGCTCTATTCCTCTAACCAGAAATACTCTCATAAACAATGGTCAATCAGTTTCGATGTTCTTGGAGACCATGTCGCATCACCTGGAATCTACCCAAAATGCCACTACGTCAACCACAGTGCGCTCTCAAAGTATGATCTAACAAGGCTTCACAACTTTCATTTTTATTTTTATTTTCCAAATGGGGTACGGCTGATTATTAGTAGCTATATTTCTAGAATTTAGCAGTTATTCGGCGGCATATCATAGAGAATCCTGTGATCAAGAATATACAAGCAAATATATTGATTTTTTCCCAATTTTATCACCAAAACTTAAGCTTTAGTTAGAATCTTGCTCTTTATGGAGAGATCGAAAACTAATTAATTCAGGCTAAACTCTGTACATGAGTAATCAATAGATTTTCCAGAGTTCTTAATTACTATATTTTAGAAACCATAATTAATTTGACGTTGCACTTTCATCATCACGCTATATTCCAATAAAACTGAAATAGGAAACCGTAACTGGTCAAATAATTAAATTCATTCTGATTGGCTTTCTTGCGGAACCCAAGCCTATACAAACAAGGTCATTTAAAGCTAGTCCAGTCTTCGCTCGATTTTCCGACTGTGAACAAACGGAAACTTGATTCAGCATAATGACGACGGACACATGATTTCGGCAGATATACTACGTCTCTATTGTTGGTACCACAGTCGCAGAAGGCCCCTAGAAGGTTATACGGGATCACACACAACTATCCCAATTTAAGGTAATCCTTTTGAGTTGTTCGTACAGCCCACGTTCGACGTAACTGTATGCTATATATATAGTGAGAGTATATAAGAAGAGTTATATATATATATATATATATATATATATATATATATATATATATATATATATGAGATATGTATATATATATATATATAAGTTTATGCAACAGGGTTATTTGGATACGAATCATATATCAATTTCTAATTTACCCAACGTGATTCTAAAGTCTTGCGGTGGCCGTATTGTTTTAATGTTCGTTCATTAAATTTGTCGTTGTCGATATATAATCTAAGTTTTAATGAGTGAGGATTTGCGGGAATAATTTTAGATATATTTCAACATTTTATTGAGCTGAGTGGTTTTATCAACATTCACCTTACTCATTGCATCTAAGATAACGTTTTAATTAAATTAAAAAGAGGAGCAAATAGTATGGAAATATGCACTCCAATTAGGAAGTTTCGGTGACTCTAATTTAATGATTTTAATTATTCACTGCAAAAAAATCAACTTAAATTTGTAGCCTACAATGGTTTGCCAAATGATTCTTCATCTGGCGATGGCTAGTATAGGTTACTGAAAGTGGAATTACGTACATTATAACATGTTTAAAGGTTTGTCATCTGCGATTGAATGAAATCTTTTAAATAAACATTAAAATGTTTCATAGGCTCAAAACATTTTTACGTTTAAAAATCGAACGAGATGTACGCATGCTGGAAGTCACACATATATATATATATATATATTGCAGTCGGCCCAGCATCAGATTTCCCACAATGAAAAAAGAAGCCCGGGCAACCGTATCATGGGCACCATGGGCCGTTTTAAACACTCCCTAATGAGTAGCTTTTGAATACACAATTGCAAACTGGAGCCGAGCATTATAAATTTCATGTATCATGGCCCGTAGAAAAACTGCAACACACGAGAGCAGAACTATGTCAGAATTCTGGGGTGTCGCAGTCAAATGGCGTAATGAATAATGAACAGTTTATTTCATATATGCCTTGTCTTTTAATATTGCAGAAACAGAAACGTTGTGTTTTTATTTCAGTCGAAAATGTGAGATATATCGATCGTACAAATATGTTTCCTTCCTGAAGTCCGAACAGCCAAAACACCGTCCACTCGACAAGCAGCATTCTGGTGCAGGGTAAGCTAAATTGGCTTTAATTTTGTGCAATGAATTTCGGAACCATTTCGACAGCACATTCTAATAGCAACGAAAATCCTGGTCCAACAACCGAGCGCTTCAATCTACGGCTAATTAAACGGTGCTTATAAACCGCAATGAGTAGACGGCATTCCATCAAACCTCGCGGCTACTACAAAAAGTGATAAGATAATATATGCCTCTGTATTGAGGCCATCTTCCTTTGTTTCAATCAGCGATGGTTAATATCACAAAAGGGATGTTTAACTTCGAATGGAGATTAATTTACTTCAAGTAAACACTGCAACAAATTCCGAACCTTGTCATATTCTTGTCCTGTGTGCTCTCTCCAGGTAACTAAAACTATAACCAACTAATAACCGATAAAATACGTCGTCCTGATTGATTGATTAAACATTTCAAAAATGTCATTTTTCATCGGCAGCTGCGTACGCCCCTATCACCGAATATACGTCTGTATTAACAGTATTGAACAATAATCTCCAACATCCATCAGAGTTAGAGATACGTCGCAAAACTACAGACCCCACCGAATGGCCTCCAAGCTTAAGGAAGATGACGATGTAATCTCTAGAGTATTGATTAATTTTTTTCGTCGTCCGCCATTCTTATCTTCGAAAGAGGCAATCGAAATTTGTGTGACAACCATCGTCGTATAAGCTTGACTCCAGTTATTTATTTCGATTATCTTACGCCGCTTTAGCGCCTCGCGTGAATCATATATTATAGAATTACTAGAATTCCTTTCACGAAAAGACGACATGTATATCGCCGTCATACAATAACCGTCTTTCTAGACTTCAAGGGTGAGACTGTCCATTTCCTTTTTTTTAATTTAGTATTAGATGTTGTAATGAACAACACCCATTCATACGTTCAAGATACCGGTGTCGAAGTTCTCCAAGACGATAGATTAATTGATATTGACTATGAATAAGAAATTGCATTGTTAATCGATAATCCAAATTGTACCCAGATAACCACTCACTCCAAATCTACGACTGCTAAGTGAAGATCTGGACGTAGTTGACGAATTTACATACCTTGGCAGCACTATCAGTAACTCAGAAAATGTCAGACAACGTAAGTATGAGAATCGCGAAAACTAAATTAGTTTTCTCAAACCATTGCTTCCTTAAAGATCGCGTCAAAAATGCATTTATACACGGTTTTATTGTACGCTAGTGAGACTTGGACCCCTGAGTTTACGATTTTAGATATACAGTCTTTCGACCACAGCTGTTTAAGTAGCATATCATCATCATTATGCACAGCCATACAAAAGCCAAAATTGACCATTGCTTCACTACCATACAACCATAAGAAGCCATCATTGTACTTTGTATTGTCAATGGTTAAATGTGGACTGTAAAAGAAAACCAGGTCGCCCATTCCTAGTGAGGATGTTTTGTGTTCGAAGATTTCTTGCTCCTAGATAGTATTCCAACCAAGGATAATGAGCACTCTCCGCCAAGATGCCAGTGGCCAAAATTTCCTTAAACAGTCGAAATTTGCCTTCGCGTCTGGCACGAAGTAGCCAGTAGTACATGGTTACCAACAACGAATAATCAAGGCGGACATTAGTAGACGTATTTTTTATCGGCAAACAAGTGTTAGAAAAACATAAACTGTTTTAGCTTGGTCACATTTTGAGTATGTACAAACAGTTAAAGTAAATTACATCCAAATTGGGTAGTATAGGCCCCACTCGTCTGCTAGGATAAGGCACGTGTGCGCGTTATACTTGGTTGGATACACTGTGCTATAAAGCATCGAGTTGAGCTGTAAACATCTCGTCACAGATTTCTAGTAGAATCATCTTCGTAGCTTTCTTTTATTAGCTGAGGGATTTAGCTGAGATGTTTGACTGTTTTATGACGTGATACAGTGAAACCCACAAGAAAGTTGTATTGCCGATGTTGCCCATCCTATAAGCCGACTTGGTCATAAAGATGTTGTGTAAAAGTTTAATTTACCCCAATTATGTGTTATCTGAGTGACTACTCATATTAACTAAATCCTATCCCTCCTTAGTTGATCTCCTTTAAGAATTTGTGTGCCTAAACTATTATTTTTCTCATTATAATAAACTGTCTAATTTGTTTTTTTCTAATGACTTTTGTATTACTGTAAATGACAGTGATTAACTAACGGGCTTTGTGAAAATAATTTTCAGCCAGTAGATTGCTGGAATGTGGCGGTGCATGAATAATAACATTACCAATTTACTCGAGTATCATTCGGTTTATAGAATGACTTACTCATTCATGACCAATTTATTATTCAAGGTGTTCATATGAACTACTACGAGGCTACAACTACTGCTTGAGCGCAAATCATTTTGCCAAAATTCATAGAATTGCGACTATGGTTCCATGATCATATAGTTTCTATAAATACAATTTAACAATAATTGATTGCGCGGGTGGTGGTAATAATGCTTTAAATCAAGTTTGCGAGCTTGAAGTAAACACCAACCCCATTGTATTTAACCAGTCTACGGACAACATAACAAAACTGCCGCCAGCTGCAACGCACTGACGCGTTTCGACCTTCCATGATCATTATCAGAGTACGATGGCAAACTGACTATCGAGTATCAAACCGCATTGAATATATATGGAAATCAAATTTAGATATGCGGCTCTCACCTCCAGCAGTCTTGCATCCATTAGACTTGACTGGAAATGTCGGCTGCACAATTTCTATGCAGTCACGAACAATAATTGTTTGCAGCTTTCGCCACATATACATATATAGACAATACAATTAAACATTAATTGATTGCGCGGATGGTGGTAACAATGCTTTAAATCAAGTTTGCGAGCTTGAAGTAAACACCAACCCCATTGTATTGTAGTCTTTAGACAGCATTACCATAGGCTCAAACAAATGTGTCTAGGTTTCGACTCCTGTCGAAAATCCTTGGCGGTGGTGAATTCTGAAGAAAGACAGGATCGGTCTATTTTAATTGCACTTCCTATCTGTACATCTTAATTTTAAATTTTCATTGGTTTTTATTAGTCTGTATATCTCTATATGCACCTAGTCGGTTAATGATACAAAGGCACGCATCTTGAAGATTTCATAGAAATTGAGAAGATCACCATTCTGAGCACTACTACGTCAGCAAAAGTCTCATCTTTTGACTTAGATTAATACAAATTGTCCAATTTTCGTTGTAATAATGAAATTTAATTAAGCACACTAGTTGTAGATTATTGATAACGAAGTACCAACATTCATGCATTTATGTTATAGGTGTGTCAGGCCTAGCAACAAATTGGGTAAATTAGGCCAAGAAAAATATGCCAAAATCAGCACTAACAAAGGTGTCAAAACTGGTTCATTACTATTGTGCTAACTGGCTGACTAGCACTAGGAGGTGGCATTACGCTCGGTCCAACTTTATATTAGGACAAGTAAAGTGAGACCACCACCCGCGCAATCAATTATTGTTAAATTGTATTGCCTATATGTATGTATATGTGGCGAAAGCTGCAAACAATTAATGTTCGTGACTGCATAGTAATTGTGCAGCCGACATTTCCAGTCAAGTTCAATGTATGCAAGACTGCTAGAGGTGAGAGCCGCATATCTAAATTTGAGTTCCATATATATTCAATGCGGTTTGATCCTCGATAGTCAGTTTGCCGTCGTACTCTGATGATGATCATGGAAGGTCGAAACGCGTCAGTGTGTTGCAGCTGGCGGTAGTTTTGTTATGTTGTTCGTAGACTGGTTAAATACAATGGGGTTGGTGTTTAGTTCAAGCTCGCAAACTTGATTTAAAGCATTGTTTCTCTAAATGTTTGTATGCTATTAGATACCATAGGTAGTACTTAACCATAATTACTAAGTCCGCAAAATTTTACAATAACTGCGCCGGTTTTTTTACATAAACGCATATAGACCGTACCTCGCGAGGCTGAATTAAGGCTAATATGAGATTAGCCCTTTCGTTCATGCTGAAATTGGTTCATCATTTTGTTCCTATTTGAACTTACTTGTTACTAGGTGCGCAACGCCTAATAAACAATAGCAAATTAACAGTTGCTAAAACCCTTTTTCGGTTGACGGAGGCCTAAACAGAATTTGTGCAATTTAAGCAAAGTTGATAGACACTAGTTTAATTTTCCGAATAAGACGGGTGTCGATTATAATAAGCCACAAATTTAGGCTAAGAAGCAATAATAAAAGCCAACTAATTTCCAAATTGAACTATCAAAGAAAAAAGTATAAATTAAACAGCAACAACAAAAGCAATCAAATCCAATTGGCAGATCATGCAGTAACGTGTCAGTGAATAAACAAGACAGTTTTTTCAATTCTTATATATGCTCAGTAATTACAAAAAATACACTTAAAAGTAATTATTATTGGAGATCAACATTAGTAAGTGCTTAATGATACTCGACAATAACGAACATAAACATAATAAAATTTGGCAGTACATATAAGAACAAATTGTACGCAAATTGTATTTACAATTTCACGTGATCTAAGTTGTGCTGTGTAGAGGATAAAGTGGCCAGGTAGGTCTCACAATCTTTGCAGAGATTCATTTTAAATTATTACCTTTGTCATAAAAATAATTATTATTCTGAGGTAGAAAAGCATTACACATTAAATAATTTTATGGTGATTTTACATTTATAGGGATACAGGTTAGACAACTATCAATAATTATGAATTAAGTGTAAATGTACATAGGCTGTTTACATCACGAATAACCATATTTTCTAAAAATACTTACTTGCTGTTTGAGAACGGTCTGTAATAATTGCAAACATGTGTTGCATGATATTCATGAAGAAATTTCGGAAGAAAACTTGTTGTTTGCAATCTTCCAATAATGACATATTGATCAACATGCGATTCAATATATTGATCCCGGTTTCAGACACCTAAATGTAGTACAGTGTTACAATGATATCGAAATATATTTTGAAAACAAACGTATACATATTTTTAATCAATATATATATATATATATATATATATATATATATATATACAGTATAGTTTTGGTCAAAAACTACAAAAGAAAGCAAACGTAAATTATCGACAAGACGCAGGTTACGCCCATATTGGACGATATTTTAGCAGGATCCTGGACAGATTGGTACAGGGGTATAGGTATCTGATACTCTACGATAATAAAAGCCAGCTAGCAAACAAGGAAGTATCAGATTGAAGAATAAAACTAGTGTTTCAAATAAGTATGGATGCTTCATAAAATAAGTGCCGAGTTATATCGAATTAATATTACATTTATTAATTAAATATACCAAAAAATTAGAAATCAAATTATGCGTGTTACAGTACCCACATTTGAGGTTGAGAACTCTCCAAAGGCCCTATTTATGATCGACGCGAATAAAAGAAAAGGATCACGCGGAATTACATTAATTGAGATGCAGGAGAATGACTGAAGCAGAATTCGAGCCGCACAAGTTAATAAATAATTTTGATTTGTAATTTGTCTTCAAAAGGGATGCACATCATACGAACAAATTCCTATAATTGCGTATTAAAACGTGGGGTCTGGTAAAATGAATTCTTGTGACGGCTTGAAAAGCTTAGTGGGTATCTTGTCAACACAGATGATTAATCTTTCTGCATCTAGGAGTAATTAGGTCCAGACTGGATAAAACTTTGTGGGAATGTGCATAATCGACCCAATGAGTCACCAGAACAGAGAGTATTTATAGAATTGATTATATAACATCTTCAAAAAGGAGTTCAAATACATCTAGCCAACGAAAATACGGCGGTGGATGCTACGAATCGAATTAGTACGAAACGAACATATGCAATTTTATGCATAAGCAAACCAAAAAGACAAGATAAAACACGTTAGCATTTTTGTATTAGGTATTTCGGAGCCAGTAACAAATTAGTTCGAAGGCGACCAGAAGTATACAGAATAATCTCAAGTACGCATGCCTTTCATGCCTATCGGAAACTCATCAGTATGAGCCGGAAATACTGATAAAACCCACTATATATTTTGTCAATAAAAATGGGACAATTTAACAGTGAAATCTCATATTCGTATGTGTAGTCTTCGCCAATGCGAACTCAAAGCCTATTCATTAAATACAGCATATACTGAGCCTGCTAACGGATCCAACACAATGGTTCTCTTCTGAACACCTGTTACTCCAGCTAATCCATACACTCTGGCCTTGATCGATATCAGTTATTAATTTTCGCGGTAATCATTCACTTAAATGTGTAATAATTGTGAGCTACTTTTTGTATTAGCAATTTTGTATTAGGTATTTCAAACCTAATAACAAATTAGTTCAAGTAGGACCATAACGTTTAACCAAAGTCAAATGAGCGAGATGAAAATCCCATTCGCATATTTGTTTCGTGCTTATTGGCGAATCATCAGGAAGAGACGGAACTAAGCCCAAAGCCATTATATATTTGGTCAATAAATATCGGACAGTTATACTGTGCAGTGTTATGTACTTGTGTAGTCAAGCAGTAATGACGTTAATTTCATATAAATTCTTTGGATTTGCGACTTCAAAACCAGCCCACTATATAATTTATGCCAACAAAATGTCTTTTAGATACCGAGCCATTAAAAAGTACCAACACAACAGATTTTGGAATACAAAACTGAGAATGTCAACCAATTCTGAACACACCAAATCCATACCAGTTGCTTCAGAACCATATAGCCAATACCCTACGCCACATTGCAGGCACGTTTCATATTTATAAATACAGAATCGCAATTTTGTTTTATAGGCTCCACTATGAGTATATATTTGTCAAAACGTTTAAATGTAAATTCCATGAATCTAATAAGTAGAAAGGCATGATCATCAACAGAGTACGACAGAAAACTGACTTTCAAGGATCAAACCGCATTGAATATATATGGAAATCAAATTTATATATATGGCTCTCACGTCTAGCAGTCTCGCATAAATTGAACTTGACTGGAAATGTCGGCTGCACAATTTCTATGCAGTCACGAACATTAACTGTTTGCAGCATTCGCCACATATACCTAAATTTGATTTCCATATATATTCAATGCGGTTTGATCCTCGATAGTCAGTTTGCCGTCGTACTCTAATAATGATCATGGAAGGTCGAAATGCGTCAGTGCTGGCGGTAGTCTTGTTATGTTGTTCGACGACTAGTTAAATACAATGGGATTGATGTTTACTTCAAGCTCGCAAACTTGATTAAAGAATTGTTACCACCACCCGCGCAATCAATTATTGTTAAATAGAAAGGCAGTTTGAAAAACTAATTATTCACGTAATTAAGTAGAAAATTCGTCTAAGAACCGCTTAACATTCACAA
This sequence comes from Eudiplozoon nipponicum, assembly GCA_029291075.1. NCBI lineage: Eukaryota > Metazoa > Platyhelminthes > Monogenea > Mazocraeidea > Diplozoidae > Eudiplozoon > Eudiplozoon nipponicum. The sequence goes on from JAQBSW010001119.1 coordinate 118,688, forward strand.
GAAAACTGCACAAGTACCTGACGCATTGTATGCTTCATAGCCCAAATTATACTGTCCAAAATTAACTTGAATTTGTCTGTGGTTAGCTCCAACAGTGAAGAGAAACATCGAGCATTTACTGCTTGCAGCAGTGTGAAGAAATTAGTTCTATGCTCAGGAAAATCCTCAAGATCTTTGTTAATCATTTCCAACGTACACTGAAATACAGCGTCCAGTATATGCGGTAGAGTTGGAATGATCTTTTGTTGCAGCCGGTCGACCAGGACCGACATTAAAGTGAGAACGTTCGGTTCTCTGGCCGATGGTACAGAACGCTGGTAAACATTTGCTACTGCATCGAGCAATGGCTCAATGAAGTTCTCCGCTATCTAAATAGCAAATAGAAGCAAGATAAGATACACGATTTTCATCAATGAAATATTTCAAATTTCTATATGAATTTTGTAAATGACTGAAATCAAATAAAAATGAATTATTGTCTATGTGCAAGTCAATTTCCATGATTCACGATGCAATAAGTGGTTGTGATCACAAGCCTCATTTACACAGAAGTAAAAAGAAATATTTTTTGTATGTAATGCATAATTTGCGTTTTAAGCCTAAGGAAATCCTGACATATGACTTGCGGAATCTGATGTATATGCCCTATGAACCAGTATTCACGTTCGCTTAGCTGTTTCTAAGAGGTCAGAATTTTTTTGCAAAATGGTATCCAGTCTGGATTTGAAACAAGAATAAAACGAATGTTTTTCATTCCATATTCGAGAAACCTTTTGAGATAAATTGGTTTTGTCAAGCCATCATGAGTTTCTTTTAGATATAATAAATGCATCTGATTATTTCTTTCAGACATACAGCGTAATGATGCGCGCTATTAGAATGAAATAGCATTATGAAATCGTGCAAAATATTATGGAAAACCATAAAGTTGGCGGTACTGAAAAACTACTCGCTAAATTATATTAGTTAAGCGGCATGCTTAAAAACGATGTTAGACAGTTCATTCTTGTAATTTTAAGGCTATTAACAGATCCAGATGTGTGGGTAAATATTATACTTGACGTCAAATTACGGTAACTTCGAGTAAAAAGTATGTCTTACTATTAAATTAGCTGCATCATAAATACTGCTCATAAAACAAGCTCAGCTAGAACATTAATGATTTGAGATTGGACAGGTATAGGATATAATTTTTTCGCTACTCGTTTTTTGAACAAATTCATCCATTTTGTACATTATACATAATTAAAGATAATAATAGAACATCGTATCAAAACTCATGCATGACTGTCAAATGACCATGAAAATAGTAATAAATAAGAATAATAATTTGACACAATCTTTCGCAAATCTGGCATTGGCTGATAAAATAGCGTTCTATCTGACAATCTAAATGAAGACACGTAAAACGGGACCAAGACAACGCAGTTCATGGAGCCTCATTTGTTTGTCTAACGAGCAATTACAAATTAATGTCTAAATAGTAAATGTCGACCAATTAACCAACTGGAAGAACTTCAACGCCTGTATCCTACGCGTATGAGTCTTGTTCTTAATAGCATCAATAAAAAAATTTAAAAATTGAGGCATGCTAGTAGTAATTTTTTTTCGATAAGTACTTAAGACCATCACACGATCAGAATATATGCAAAGCCTGTTTCATAATAACAAATTTAATAGACTATTTCAGGACAGTAAAATTGTGATCTGTTGTGTAAAATGCACCCTCTAAGTCCAGACAGACGGCTATTGTGGGACCGCAATAAGTACTTGCGTTAGGTAAATAGTATTGCTTTTAAATATCATCCTAGCTGGAATCTTCAGTATGTAATAAACGCGAGGCACTGAGATGGCGTAAATTAATTGAAGCTAATAACCTAGATACGGTTCTAATCAAGGTTATCGAATGAAATATGATTACCTGTTTTACATATGGAAATGATAGTCGCGCCTAACGTCACCACTACCTTTTAAACAATCAGTAGTAGATCATCAGAACTTGTAGCCCTGTGATATTTATAAGTTAACTTTATATTCATAAAACTTATAATAATCATGAAGGTTTAGCGTTTCACATTTTTGACAAGGGCATACATCCCGAGACCGGGTTTGACGCAAGCAACAAAGAGTATTCCTCCGCCGATCAAGACTAATGTGATCGTTCAGAGGATCGTTTTTGCTAACTGTTAATTGTATAGTAGCTTTAGTGCGAAGAAGTTGAAATATACTGCAGTTGTTGCCAGATACGAGCTTTTCTACTATTGCTTCTTCATTTCTAGTTAAGAAATGAAATAAGATCGGCTTTTAGGCGCGTAGTTTGGCCTTTTATAGATCTATGAATATTATTAAAAGCAGACATTGCTTGAATTTATATATTAAGGTTGCGACCTTGATCTCAACCTCTGACCCTTCATATGCATGCATTTGTGCAGTGTTAAAAAGGCAATTCATACAGAACGAAATCACCGCCCACGTAACCAATGTTCACTTAAATATAAAAACGCAGGAAATTGGCGCCTGGTTTTGCATCATTATAGGCATCATGGAATGAATGACTAATTATACGGAAGTAACAACGTAGTACATAACAGATGTCATATTCGTTCGTGGTATGTTCTCATCTTCATAATGCCACTATTTCTATTTTAACCTTATTCTTAATAGCATGAAAGTGTCGTGATATCTAATAAAAAAGAAATGAATTTTCCGTGAGTTTTAATCAGCTAGATTTTTCTGGTAGATCTTTATTAGACAGTCTTAAGGAAAAGTGAATAAAAAACACAGCGACGATGCTCGCCTCCTTTGAGTGGTGGTCTATCAAAAATCAGAGTTATATTAAATAGAAATCCATCCCACTAGGAATTGGCGAACGTGCTCTATTATAACGAACCGATAACCATGAGCAAAACTATTAATTATTGCATATTAAATCGACCTATATGCAGTGTAAAAGGGTCACCTCGTCTGTTGTTTTGCATGGTGTAAATAAGTGTAAACAAGCCGTAGTATGTAAATCTAAAAAAGAAGGCTCTAAATACGATTCAATGGATTTATCAAGCTCGCTAGTCAGTTTACCGTCGTACTCTGATGATGATGATGGAAGGCCGAAACGGGTCAGTGCGTGTAATTGACGGTAGTTTTGCTATGTTGTTCGACGACTGGTTAAATACAATGGGATTGGTTGACTTCAAGCTCTCAAATTTGATTTGAAGAATTAGTTTAACATGTTAGCAAAAAAATTTTGAAGGGAGCGACAACACGTAAATAAAATTCTTTTAAGTTTTTAATGCCATTTATTATATCCGTGGATATTAAATGGCCGGGTTGTGAAATTAGTTTTGAACTATGTATAAAAAATTTCCAATTAAACCACCATTGACCTCGCAGGCAATGATAAAATTACTTTATCAAGTTTGCAAGCATAAGATAGATACAAAACCAAGTTTGCTACTGGTTAGATACAGTAGGATTGGTAATAACCACAATCTCGCAAACATCATTTAAAGAACTATAATGTCTTCGTTTAATCGAAGATCCGCTTATTTGAACTCAAAGAGCAAGACCAAATAAAAAAAAGTATTTATTGAATTTTAATTGTGCCTAAAATAAAGATTTTCAACATACGACTTTTCTTTAAGTTAAATTACGCTAGCACTCACCGAGCGATTTAACCTAAGATACAAAATTTGTATTTACAACTGAAATATGCATTAAATAGTTGGCCACACACGAAATAATGCTACACTGATTTCAATATGACACAACAGATATAATGTATAGCTTACATCAATTGAACCATCTATTGAAAGTGCATCTATGGCATAGGTTTCCGCTTTTTGTTTGGCGTATGTAGTGCAGTTAGCAACAACACTTACCATTTCGGGATCAGTACTGTTTTCAATCCAATTTGTCAAGAGATTGAGAATAGCCTTTTTGACTGAGCGCATGCTTCTTATGATTGGTTGTTTAACGACTGCATCCCCATTAGCCTCGATGGCCCGATTAATGTTATCTGACATGATTTTGTACACGTTTAGCATGTCTAGATATATTCGACCGAGCTATACATTCATATTTAAAAATAAAAACAGCAGTTAATCTGCATTAATTTCTAGCACAGAAGTTAATCAATATCAAGAAAATCGCATAAATACCAAGTTTGTGCTAAGGCTAAAACATATTCATGTATTTCCTAAGTAAAATTATGAGTCGGTATCTTTCTTGAATTAGTGGAAAAAATTTGGCGCGGACACAATCATTACCTATAAGTTAACAAAATATTGCAAGACGATATTCTTTTCCGACACCAGTGATATGCTCTTGCATTCTAAAAATGTAGTCGATATGAGTACGATCACGTCTTAAGTTTTTACGTCCCTTACGCAATGCGGTGGAAAATCTGTTGCTAGATTGAAAAATGTTGATCACATAATACATGGAGCAAATTTGATGAGCTTTATGTCTTTGTCATGCATATAGCTCCGTTTTCCGCGAATACATGACCTAGTGTGGTAAGCATATCACCAGCATTAACAAGTATATTCAAACATAGTTTAAGACTTTTCTTTAAATCAAGTTTGCGAGCTCGAAGTAAACACCAATCCCATTGTATTTAACCATTCATTGAGCAACATAACAAAACTGGTGGCAGTTTTGTTATGTTGTTCCACGACTGGTTAAATACAATGGAATTGATGTTTACTTCAAGCTCGCAAACTTGATTTAACGAAAAGTTACCACCACCCGCGCAATCAAATATTGTTAAATTGTATTGCCTATAGTTTAAGACTACAGACAACACCCGATAACTTTAAAGGTGTATTCATAAAGTCAGTGGGTGCTCGGGAGCTGCGGGATACGCGTCTAGAAACGCACATCGCCAGGCTACTTAGCGAAACCCAGTATGGTTCAGTTATCCAATGCCACAGCGCTACTTTAATGGTCAGTTCATCATCATAATAATCATAAGCAAATTTCTTGCTTCACCATCGAAATTTTATTAAGTGTGATCAATAAGAAAGCAGTACGTCACACATTTCGAAAGGAGATTGAGAACGTTATGCTACTCTTCAGTGATGCATATACCAAATACCTAACATTAAATTAAAATAGAAAATTGTTTCCCATTTCAACACTAGACAGCAAACCCATGGCTAGTTTACTTAACACAATGTACCTCAATGCAAATTTTACATAAATGGAATGAGTGACTTCATTTATAAAACAAGAAATATCCGATGAGAAGTAACGTATTTATATTGATAAACCATATATTCAATAAAGTTATGACATCAAACAAGCATTTCTCAGTCTTTTAAACTGCATGATAAAAGAATAAATTTATTGCAAGTTATTTAATACCTAAACTCTGCGGTTCATGTCACTCAGTTCGCATGTATACAGTTTTTCTATATGCAAGACATTTGTCCCTATGCTATTTTTTAATTTTCATATAGAAATACAAAGTAAAAAACACAGCATAATGCAAAATTAATCCTTTTAAACATTTTAAGTAGCAGTAACAGTTCAAAGACTGGTCTGCGCAGCGTTCTTTTAGTACGAAGCTTGAGCTGCTTGCCCAGAAATACTTGTGTCGTCATGTTTTTCAATTTTAAAACGAATATTCCTGTTATTTATTTTATTAAGCAATTCTTCAGCAAACCTACGACATTTACAAACCACAATTATATCAATATAACGCCAGTATAGTTTTACTTCACTCAACATCTTTCATACCAACATGAACATAAACATATATGCAATTATCGGAAAAACAGAATCGATCCTGAGTTCATCACTTTTCTTGTGTAACCGGTCAATGAAAATTAACAAGTTATCTACCAAAATCAGATACACATTTTATGATCTTATTAATTCTCCTGGACATACCCGCACAATGAAGCAATATTTTCCTTTAAAGTGTGTTAGTATATAATGATTAAGCTTCAAATGAACAGACTCAATTACTTTTAGTATTTAAATGTTTCTTTCTAAAAAATTTAAAGAAACCTTCGAAGCTCCACGGAGATAAAGATAAGCCCACCACTTTGCTAAACCCCGCGTTGGTTTATTTTAAAATTATATAATATGTCCAATCCAAGCTAAAAAGATTACTTTACCTGTTTTGTTCAATGATATAATTAGTTTTCAATGGTTAAGTATGCAGGCAAAGAGATATATTAGTTGTTTATTCTTCATTAGCCTCGACCAGGGCTGCTACTTTTATCCGAGTGCTGAAGCGAAAGTGCCTAAGGCTATAACAAAAAGCGAAACTTTACTAGAGTTAATATGATATATTTGATTTGTAAAAGTTGGGTGCATGGTGAAGAACTAATCGATAGATTTCATAAACGACTTTACAATTGACATAAAAATGGCAAATCATTGATATGATTGTTTATTTGTACACACATATTCACACCGTTCGCATACTAACATGTTTTACTTTGTATTTTAGCATCTATATCTGCATTATATGATGAATTAAGCCTAATATTTTAGGCAACTCTTTCTTCTGGTTTCCGACTCAATCTGCCCGTTTGCTGTGTTTGTTACTGTGATTCAGAACAATTTATTCATCATATAACCCAATCATGGAACGCCTACTCAGACCAGAAAGATTTGATGTTGAACTTAGTGCACCAGATGCAGCAAAACAATGGAATCATTGGTATCGTACATTCTGTGGTCTCCTGAAATCAGTCGAATCCATGAATCCGGATAAATTAGACACTCTTATTTCCTACGTCTCTCCTAACGTATATGAACACATCGTTGACTGTGATACATATGATCATGCTATCAAAACTCTAATGAATCTCTATGTCAGACCGAAAAATGAAGTCTTTGTTCGTCATATACTCGCGACTACTAAACAAGAAAATGGACAAACATTGGATCAATTTGTTCAGATTCTGAAATCGTTAGCTAGGGAGTGCAATTTCAAACCAACTACGGCCGAGGAAAATCGAGACGATGCTCTGCGCGATGCCTTCATTAATGGAATCCAGTCCAATTCAATCAGACAACGTCTCTTAGAACACAACTCACTTAATTTTCAAGCGGCTTTTGATCAAGCACGTGGTCTCGAAATGGCGGAAAACCAATCATTATCATATCAAAACTGTTTGAATTCTGCACACACTGCAACGGTTCAGCCACTCAGTCCTTCATCAACCTCCGATAAATCTACAGATAATCTTGTTGCCGCTGTTAAACAAAAATGTGACTTTTGTGGGTACGATTATCATTTAAGATGGAAATGTCCGACCAGAAACGCTTTCTGTAAAAGTTGTGGAAACAAATGACATTTTCAAAAGGTATGCCGCTCTAAGAATCACCGCCCAGTTGCTTCGACACTTCATCCTACCATATCTGCAACTGTATTAGCTGCTGCTCCTGATTGTCTCACCAAATGTGCAATAAATCTAGAAGTCAATAACATAAATTGTCATGCTCTCGTTGATACAGGCAGTTCCTGTAGTTATGTTTCAGAAGCCTTCGTTTTGAAAAATAATTGGAAAATTCACTCCTCACGAGAAACAATAACCATGGCGTCTAGCTCATTATCGAGTCATACCAAAGGCCATTGTTTTGTGTCGATTCAATACAATTCATGTGTTTATAAAAATATCAAGCTATCTATACTTTCTGATCTTTGTACTGACGTACTCCTCGGTCATGACTTCCTTGGATTGCATAAAAGTGTAAATATCTCTTTTGGTGGTCATAAATCGTCATTCACCGTCTGTTTACTGAAACCTGCATCTGTTACGTCCCCGCCTCTTTTCCACCATTTAACTGCTAACTGGAGGCCTATTGCTACGAAATCAAGAAGGTACAATCGAATGGATGAAATATTTATCCGGGACGAAATAAACAGATTAGTTTCTGATGGCATTATCGAACCTTCAACATCCCCGTGGAGAGCACAAGTTCTCGTGGTATCGAATGAGAATAACAAGTAACGTATGGTTGTGGACTACAGCCAAGCGGTCAACAAATTCACACTCTTAGACGCCTATCCTTTGCCGAAAATAGACCAAATGGCTGAAACCATTTCAAAATATCATATATTCAGCACTTTGGATCTCAAAAGCGCTTACCACCAAATACCTATCCAAGAACATGAAAAGGTATTTACTGCTTTCGAAGCGTGTGGACGCTTGTTTCAATTCCGTCGCATTCCCTTCGGAGTGACGAATGGTGTCTCATGTTTCCAAAGAACTATGGATCATATAATCGCACAGGAACATCTCACAGATACATTTGTCTATGTGGACAATGTGACAGTTTGCGGGAGAGATACGCTTGAACACGAAACAAATCTCAACAAATTTCTTAATGCCGCTAAAAAATATGGATTGACCTTAAATGAATCAAAGAGCATTTTCGCAGCTAAAGAAATTACTCTCCTTGGTTTTCAAATATCGAATGGAAAAATTAAACCTGATCCTGACCGATTAAAGCCTTTACAAGATCTCCCACCACCGTCGAATGTGCAATCGCAACAAAGAATTGTGGGATTTTTCGCTTATTATTCGCCGTGGATCTCCAACTTCTCCGATAAAATTCACTCAATCGTTCATAATCGAACTTTTCCTTTGCCCGTCTCTGTGAAACAAAATTTTGATGATCTTAAAAAAGAATTAGCCGTAGCAACTCCAGCTTCTATTCGTTGTGATATTCCGTTTGTCGTCGAAACCGATGCTTCGGACGTAGCTATTGCTGCCACTTTGAACCAAGATGGAAGACCTGTGGCGTTTTTCTCTCGGACGTTGACGCCATCTGAAAAACATCACTCAGCTGTTGAAAAAGAAGCCTATGCCGTGGTTGAAGCTATTCGAAAATGGAGGCATTTGCTTTTAGGTAATCATTTCAAACTTGTCACTGATCAAAGATCTGTTTCCTTTATTTTTGGCAATCAAAATCGGGGAAGAGTGAAGAACGAAAAAATTTTGCGCTGGAAAATGGAATTATCACCTTACAGCTTCGATGTTGTCTATAGACCCGGAAAAGATAACAAAGCAGTAGATGCACTAAGTCGATCCTGTTGTGGTGCGCTTCTAAATGGACTGGATTTAAAACAAATACATGATTCTCTTTGTCATCCTGGAATTTCTCGTATGCTCCACTTTGTGAAATCTCGTAATTTACCATATTCTATTGATGAATATCGAAAAATGACCTTGAGTTGTGAAGTGTGCTCTGAAATCAAGCCCTGATTTCCTTCGGCAATTCAAGGTCAATTAATCAAAGCTACCCAACCGTTTGAGCGGTTATCTATGGATTTTAAAGGACCTCTTCCTTCATCAACTCGTAATCGTTATCTACTGACGGTCATCGATGAATATTCTCGATTTCCCTTTGCATTTGCTTGTCCTGACCTTAGCAGTCACACCGTCATACTTCACCTGTGTCAAATATTCGCAATGTTTGGGATGCCTTCGTACATTCACTCAGACAGAGGTTCTTCCTTCATGTCGACCGAGGTACAAAATTTTCTTCGGGAAAAAGGTATAGCTTCGAGTAGAACGACTCCTTATATTCCCAAAGGAAATGGACAGGTAGAAAGAATGAATGGTACCTTATGGAAATCCATCCTTGTCGCTCTCAGATCAAAAAGGCTTTCAGTTGAAAACTGGGAATGCGTGCTGCTGGACGCATTACATTCAATCCGTTCATTATTGTGCACATCTACCAAAGAAACTCCTCACGAGCGTCTTTTTCGACACAATAGAAGGTCGACTTTTGGTAACACACTCCCAACCTGGCTTACTGTTCCTGGCAAAGTTTTACTCAAGAAGAATGCTAGTTTCTAAATATGACTCCTCTGTGGAAGAAGTTGAACTAATTCATTGCAATCCTAACTATGCGCATGTTCGTTTTCCTGATGGAAGAGAAGATACAATATCTATCCGTCAATTAGCCCCGAAAGGCTCCGACGCACTGATGAATGAAGCTGGAACTAATATGGGACTCCGTGAAAATGAACCGGTTGTTGCTGATGAACAAACCTCCTATAATGACGATACCGATAATGATAATGTTAAGGCAAATGGTGAATCTACGGATAACTCAAATGCTCGTGACCTATCAGAGAATCTCGAAAACCTTATCAATCAACAACAACGTGTTCATCCTTATAACTTACGAAGTGGAAATGTTTAAATACTATGTTTTCTCAATCCTCTTTGAATTGTTACTATAACATTCTTGTTCCGACTCTGACGCTACGCTACAAATCGCAGTGGAGGAGAATGATATGATTGTTTATTTGTACACACATTTATATTCACACCGTTCGTATACTAACATGTTTTTCTTTGTCTTTTAGCATCTATATCTGCATTATATGATGAATAAAGCCTAATATTTTAGGCAACACTTTCTTCTGGTTTCCGACTCAATCTGCCCGTTTGCTGTGTTTGTTACTGTGATTCAGAACAATCATAAATTTAGGAATTTCAGCTCAAAAGTAGAACTGATTGGGAAGTTCGCAGAGAATGAAGCTATAATGTTGTCACCATGGCTTAAAACAAACTTGATCTTGACTGTTATATAGAAGTCTAATTACCCTTGTGTTTATGCATCGCTTAGACAGGCAATTCCATCTAAGCCAGATACGCCCATTGATAGTGCATTCTTCTTTTATGAGGTTCTATTTGAAATGATTAATTATGTCATTGTTATAATCACCATCATCATTATATATATGGACTGTAAAAGAACACTAGGTCGCCCATTCCAAGTGATGGTTTGTATTCGGAGTTTTCCTTCTCTTAGATAGTCTGCTAACTAAGGCTGATGAGCACTACCTGCCCTGATGTCAGTGGCCATAGTTTCCTTCAGCAATCGAAACTTGCCCTTCACGTCTGGAACGCTTACTCTCATTCCACCACTACACATTTAACAAAAAAGGTTACAGCGCAGTAAGACCAAACTCGATGCTTCACATGAAACTTTGCCGTACTATTAAAAGAAAGTTACGATGATTCTACTAGACATCTGCAACACGATCGCCACTGAGCTCGATTCGATGCCATATCGCTAAGGGTTTCTAACCAAGAACTATGATGCGCACGAGGACCTCATCCTGGAAGACGAGTGGGTCCTATACTACCCAATTTGGATGTAAGTGACTTCAATTGTTTCTGCCATGTCAAAATCTGCCCACCTTGTTTCTTACGCCAATTTGGTGCTGGATGAGAGAACAGAGCTCTACTGGGCAATCGAAATGAGGGCATACGCAAAACGTGACCGAGCCAACGAAGTTGATGGAGCCTTATTTGCTTTTCTAAAGACGGAGCACTTATTGTCAGATCCAAAAATACGTCTACGAATGTCAACGTTAGTTATTCGTTGTTGGTAACCAACATGTGCTATACTTCTCAAACAACGATGATCGAATGCCTGTAAGCGTCTCAAATCATCAACTCTAAGAGGCCAGGTTTCACTAGCGTATAGTAAGAATGCGCGTAGAGATGCATTGTAAACACGACCTTTAAGGCAAAGTAAAATATTCGCGTTTCTCCATAAATGACGAAGGTTCGAGAAAGCTACTCTAGCTTTCGCGATTCGTATTCTCACCTCGTCGGGCATCTTGCCTACGTTATTGATAGAGCTTCCAAGATATGCAAACCTGTCGACTATGTCTAGATCTTCATTCTGCAGTCGCAACGTTGGATTGAGTGGTGGGTGATCCTGTAACAGTATCATACATTTAGAGGGTGCGAATTTCATACCGAAAGACGGAACAACGTTTGCTAATCTATTTAAGGTGGTCTGGGCAGCATGCTGTTTGTCGAATAATAGTACGATATTGTCCGCATAGTCAAGATCGACTAGTTTATCTCCCGGGAGAACTTCAACTCCAGCGTCCTGAATGTGTGAGAGAGTGTTGTTCATCGATTACAAAATTAAACAAAAATGGGGAAAGTGGACAACCTTGATGAACACCACTGCTGGTTGTAAAGTTATGCGTTAATTCGTTGTAAACCTTAACGCGACCAGAAGTATTTGTGTAGAGAGCTCGTATAATATTAACAAATTTAGTGGGCACACCGCTTTTCGACAAGATATGGAAAAAAACATTGCGATCCACCGAGTCAAGTGCACTCTTTAAGTCTAGAAAGATGGGTATTGTGGAACGGCGATATAAATGTCTCTGTTCGAGAACTTGCCTTAACGTAAAAATATCTATACAACCTCGTCCTGCGCGGAATCCGGCCTGTTCTTCTCTTGTATGTGATTCACGTGAAGCGCTAAGACGACGTAGGATAATCGAAGCAAATAACCTTGATACAACCGGAGTCAAACTTATACCACGATGGTTATCGCACGAATTACGATTGCCTTTTTTGAAGATGGGAATGATGGTCGACTTATTCCAGTAAAGTGGTACGGTTTCCACATTCCATATAGTATGAAAAAGTTTGGTCAACGCTCCTGAAATTATATCGCCACCATCCTTAAACAATCCCGGAAGCAGATCATCGGGGCGTGCGGCTTTGCGGCGTTTAAGAGATAAGATTGCATAGCGCACTTCTAACTCGGATGGTTCTTCGAGACTAACATTCCACTGTTGATGCAGACATGCTCTTGGGAATTGGAACTGACGCGGCTGGCCATGTAGCACAACGTTTAACACTACGTCTGAAGTTTGTACTACTTAAATATAGTCTATGTTCAGCGCAGCTATCCAAAAGTCGTTCACCATCATCGTTGCGCGTCGAGCTTAAAGTGTATCTTCCACCTAAATGAAATTCTGAGTTACTTAAGCGCCCAACTTGAACATTCATAACACCCATAACCAGGACTATATCTGAACTTCGTGCCTTACTTAGTAAGGAGCTTAAATTGGAGTAAAAAGAGTCCGTGCTTTCGTCTGTGCTGCAATCGGTAGGAGCACATGCAAATACAACAGAGGCAACGATGATAACGGTTTTTTGTTTTGATTTTATTAGATGTATTTAAACGTGACGCACACAGTGGAAACATTGTTATTGTGGATATTGAACAATCCTTGTTAAGCAATACAAGAACCAGGTTATTAAGTCAGCTGTTTCTGTAAAAATTTATCAATCGAATTAGATACAAGGAGTGGAAGCTCTGGAGTTTGCGTCTAGCACCTGCTATCTGATCGAATGCAGTTCACGAGAAAATATAAACCTTAAGCTTTATATTCGATAGTATGAAGAATTTTCTGTTCGCTTTAATTTCTAATTTATCTACTGTTTTACAGTAGTGTAAAATCAGATCTAAAGCTATATTACACGAAAGGCGACTGAAGCTGACCAATTATCATTAACATTTACGCAAAACGGTATTGTAACTTGGTTTTTTGATAATTTGTGGTGCAGTCTACATCAACGTTAGCCAGTTTTGTGAAACAGCATATAAAAAAGCACTCCGATTCTCGTGACACATGATTTTTTGTAATCGAAACACAACAGACCATGAGGTAGACAGTTTACACGCACTGGAAAGCAATAAGTTAGTTTTCTGTGGTACAGGCTTTCGAAAAACGCTGTTTTCTATATTTAAGCAGTGTGCATATCGTTCTAGCGTTATTTTATATGTGGAAAGTGCTAATTGGTTTGGCAGGCAAGAACCACAACCAATTAAGGACCAAGAGATGGACTATCGCGCGTCTCCACCGTACAACCGAGCTACTGTGTTATGTTTGCGATAATGTAACACACATAAACTAGAATAATTCGTTCGTAAGGCGAATAATCGGAAAGTATAAACTATGGTGCTTCAGTGTCAGTTTAACTGATAACAGCGGCAAAATGTCTGATCTTTAGATTATCATGTTGAAAATTGTAGAGTTCTACGAAGCAGTCCATAACAAAGCCTGCTCCAATTATCTCTTTTTATGGAGCCTGACCGTCAAAGTGTTGATTTTGCCATTTTGTCTCTAAAATAACTTCACTTTTACTTGTTCCTATATGCAAACAATGTTGATAGCGGGCTTGTAGCTTTTGATATCTGTGAAATACAGCCGTACGGATGTCGGCGTGTTCTGCTCCGATTCAAAAGAAAGCGCCACCAACTTAATTGTCTTAGTTATTTATGTTAGCACGAGTTTGCAAGTGTTCCGCTGGAAAAATCAGGCGAATCAGGCGAAAGTAAGTTTAAACTCGACTTCGCCTTCTTTTTATCCAGTGAGTTAAATACAATATCGATAATTTAATTTTCAAAGTACGAATCCTCGGATATCGTGAATCATTTTTTATCAGAATGCCACAATTAGTCAATTAGCATATGTTGATATTTGGTGTAAAGAACTTTTATACGCGTTATAAGCCAAATAAAAAATACTTCCACGGTCACTTAACAGATACGAGCATTCATGCAAATGGCAATCTCGTGCACTTAGTTTAACCATGCCAATCATTCTACTTTTCAAATTTAGAAGTGTTCACAAAAATTAAATATTCATTAATAAAACATAATCAAACGAAAAATTTACTTGTATTATGTAGGCCTGACCAAGTGACTTGCAAGCGCTGTAGTTTGTCTTTAGTATTGAGCACAATTGCTTTACTACTTCAACATCTTTTAGACTGTTCACGTCAACGGAGGCTCGACACAATATGCCATCCCAAATTTGATTCGGTAATGCAAACAGCTTTTCAATTTGATATGCCTGTGTTTCTGGATCGGATTGCGCACTAATAATCATGCCAACAGCTTCGTAGAACGTATGCATCTGTTGTGGTTGTAGATCACAAATAGTGTTTTCGATATCTGCCAAAATATGCTCGATAAAGCCAACTGTCTCTCCATACTGAAAAGTATAATTGGACAATAAAATAATGGTTTGACAAAGTATTATAGAGCTTAATTCAACAGAACTGAGTAATGTAATTATCAGAATATAAAAACAAAGTAAAATATTTCGAAACTGGATGAAGATAAGCGTATTTGAAGATAACTCCAAGCGAACTATCTGTACTTTACCCATCAAAAAGCAAGTAACATAATCTAATAGGACAGAAAATTTTCAAACTGATATGAATTTTTGAATAGTTCTATGCACGTTTTGCCTTTTCTGAATCTTTTTGTAGAAATTACTAGAGGAATGGATACATGCATAGAATTTAGTTAAATACTGTTTGTTGCGAAGAACTAATATATATGCAAGTATGTATAGGTTTTTAGTAACAAATTAGTTCGTTTTGACTAGAAGGATAAACCAAAAGCATGAACGGAAAGTTGCATGATTATACTTTCCGCATACTGCTTGGTTATCTCTTGTTAAGGTTCGCAAAACCTAATACATACATGCATAGAATTTCACCACTTTTAAGCCTCTCTTACCAATAATATAGTAAATAATTTTGGAACTTGACACATTTTGGATTTCAAGTAAGCCAAAGTGTAAACGATTGACTACAAGGCATCGATTTTTAAATACCAATGTTTTGCTGTTTAAGAAAATAAAAAAGCACCATTCAGCGTTACTTTATAAAACAAACGATAGTGGAGAAGAGTACGAGCTGTACCCTACCACGATGGTAATCAACACATAGACGTGACTGATTCCTGTCTCAAAATCATGAAAATCCGCCTGTGGACGTCCATCTTAAACAACTTTGAACTAAAATAATTTACAACGGACAATACTTTTTCATTATAAATTCACAAAAAGTTCAATCACAAATTAAAGATGTAGCTAAAAATATTGTCAGCGGTAGCAGCAAATTGCTATCATGGTTTAGAAGCAGTTCTATTTAATTCTAATACACTAAAATTAGTTCAGTTAGAGGCTTGAAGTAAGTCTTACCTGTACTGTAACCAGTTGACGTCGACATTTGTATGCTATTTTTATAAAGGTGTCGCATGCCATATCTTGAATTCCTTCATGGGTTTCATGCATAAACTCAAAGAGCTTTGTAATAACGGTCTTCAAAAAACGCCAATGTGCACGCAAAAATCGAGGGTATTGGCCAACAATATACATAATGTTACTTGCCACAACGGCTTTATTGTTTTTACCTCTTTTTATTTCACACATACTGAGAAGATCTCTAATCACAATTACAAGGAAGCTCCTTTCGTCATCTTCCTGCATAGCACCAGAAATACTACCAATCGCCCAACATATTGTATTTAGTTTTTGCCATGACCACTGTGATTCAATATCCTGCTCTTGCAGCATTTGTAGCATGAACTTCCTGGTGTCCTGTAGTAGAAAAATTTTTAAAAATTGTACTTGACTAGAAGCACTAAGTTTCAAACGTATTAAATTATCTTTCTTTTTTATTAATTAGATCGAGTATATTGATTTTCGAACTTAAAATAGACTGGGCCCACCTGGTCATATAGACAACATTATTCTGACACGAATTGCTGAAATAAATTACCCGTTATTCTTGAACACGAATCATGTCTTCTGCTTATATCTGGCATCCCTTTCCTTCATAACATTCACAGACTTCGGGACAAATAAGGAAAGTGGTAACGAGATTGCAGGATGAATCTCACCAACATGCATTTTATTTTGACTTTATTGGAAACGTCTTGATCTTTTGGTCATATGAACTCAGGTCCTGCTAGTAAAATTTGCGCAGGACATATAAGTATAATTTTGTAAACGTAGATCATTATCCAGTAGATGGATAAAGAATAGCTAGTGAAACTTTTCATACAACTTACAGCAACATATACCATCATGCATAACCATACAAAAGCCAAATGTGACTGTTTCACTGCCGCATAACCATAAGAAGCGGGGATAAATATATGTAGAAATAACAGAATAAAATTTAGACACAAACTATTAGTGAGACTTGAGTGAGAGAAAATACCTAGTTATTTTAAGTATATTTATCCAGATAACTTACCGAAGTGAAGCAGACTAAATCTCTACACAACATAATGGCCAAGTCAGCATTATGGCAAGGCAACATCGGCAATACAGCTTCCTTGCGGCTTTTGCCCCACTAAGAAAAGATAGTAACGAAGATGATTCTACTAGACATCTGAATCAAGATCGCCACTGAGCTCGATTCCATGCCATATCGCGAAGGGTTTCTAATCAAGAACTATGATGCGCACGTGGACCCCATCCTGGCATACGAGTGGGTCCTATACTACCAAATTAGGATGTAAGTGACTTCATCTGTTTCTGTCATGTAAAAATCTGCCCATCTTTTTTCTAATGACAATCTGGTGCCGGGTGAGAGAAGAGAGCTCTACTGGACAATCGAATTGAGGACATACGCAAAACGTGACTGAACCAAGTTGGAGACGGAACGTTTGCAAATCTATTTAAGGTGGCCTGAGCAGCATCTCGATTGTCGAATAACAGCACGATATTGTTTGTATAGCAAGATGGTCTAGTTTGCCACTCGGGAGAACTTAAGCACCTGCATCCTGAATGTGTGGAAATGTGTTGTTCATAATAGCATCGATTGAAAAATTAAAGGGAAAAGTGGACAGCCTTGACAAACACCACTGCTGGTTTTAAAGTTGTGCGGTAATTCGTTGTATACATTAACGCAACCAAAGGCAGTCGAGTAGAGAGCGCGTATAGTATTAACGAATTTTTTGGACACACCACTTTTCGATAAAATGCCGTTTTCAAGAACTTGGCTTAACGTAAAAATATTATCCAACCTCGTCCTAGGCGGAATCCGGCCTGATCTTCTCTAGTGTGATTCACGAGAAGTGCTAAGATAATGTAGGATAATCTAAGAAAATAACCTAGACACGACTGGAATCAAGTTTATACCACAATGGTTATCGCACGAATTACGAGTTCCTTGTTATGAAGATAGGAATGATGGTCGACTCATTCTAAGTGGTATTGTCTACTCAATCCATGTAGTACGAAAAAATTTAGAAAACACTCCAGACAGTATATTGCAACCATCTTTAAATAATCCCGTAAGCAAATCATCAGGGCCTGCGGCTTTGCGACGTTTAAGATAGGATTACATCCTGTATTTCTAACTCTGATAGTTCTTCGAGAATGCCATTCCACACTGTTGATAAAGGCATGCTTTTTGGAATCGGAATTGACACGGGCCAAAAAATGATCTTTGAAGTGTTCAGCCCACCTACCAAGATGGCATATTTTATCGATTAAATGGGCCAGCAGAATCTCATTACTACAAATTAGGTTTTTTAACACTACCAATACGACTAGTTTAGGGCTCGTCGATCGTGAGCACAAAAGTTTACCTAGTTCAAAGCTCCTATTTTCAAAGTTAACTAACAAAAATTAATTATAAGGGTGGCAAAAATTATCTGCGATTCTTAATTCGCATACGCGCAAACTTTAATATTTAAACAGCAACAAAAAAACGTAATAATTTTAGCAAATGTAATGTTTTTATCATTACCTTCACAACTTATAGCATCATATATAAGAATATACAAAATAATAATATTTGCCGTTCACATTGATCATCAGGATCTCATTGCTAACGAATGGGTTTCTAACCCTACCAAAACGACTAATTTATGGCTCGTCGATCGTGAGCACTAAAGTTTACCTAGTTCGAAGCTTCCATTTTCAAAGGCAACAAGCAAGAATCAATTATAAGGGTGGCAAAAAATTATCTGCGATTTTGAATACACATACGAGCAAATTTTATGGCAAATGCCATGTGTTTTTAAACTTTATAAAGTAAAAAGAAAATTCACTAGAAAAATCTTCATATTTCGAAATTATCTAAATAAGGTTTAAGAGAAAAAACAAAATAAATACAATACCACACTTACAGAACTGTCGAGATGAGTAAGATATACAAGCGTTTCCCTCATATTCTTGTACAGATTCAGACTATCCGTGTCTTTCATAAACTCACGAACAATCTCGTTGTGTTCATTTTCAACGACAAGAACCTCTTCTGGACGTGCCATACGTGTAATCAGTATCCTCCTCAACTTATAAATAAATACGAATTCATAAAATTCATATCGATCAAACATCAAATCATTAATTGATATTTTGTTTTAGCAGATCAATCAGTAAATAGATGAAAAACGTTACTTACATAATGATAGGGAGATTTACGAAGTTAGTTTCTCTTCACGGCATTGAAACAAATTATCGATATCACAACGGACCAAGTAGAAGGGTGTCGTTTAATCGTTAGAGATACTTAAGACTAAAATTTATCTCTACATAATATCTAATTAATTTTAGACAAGGTTTAAAAGAAGATAATAAAATGTAACAAGCACAATTTAAAATTAATTTCGCAAATAGTAACCATTTTATAGGCAAATCTATAAACTCACATCGTGACACACACGATCGAACCTTTTCGGGCGCGTATTTGTATGTGTGTATAATTCTGCTACAAAAATATTCCAATATTCTAGACAAATTTTGAAGATTTCTCTATCGGGAACCTCAGAGATCATGAGTAAGTAGCGATAGGCAAACTCAATATAGAGGTTATTACTTTCTTGACTCTCCAAAATTTCACTATGATTCTTAAGTATAGTGCAATAAAACATTGCCAAATTTTGAATAAAATTCTGTTCATCGGCAGTGCCTTGTTCATAAGCCTTTTGTATGGGCGTATCTAACGGTAGAATCTACAAAATTTAATAAAAGCTAATAAATTACATTAATAAGCTTTTCTGTTGTTGTCGCAAATAGTTGAACAATCTGAGCATTGTGTTCATCGGACTTAATTGCAGCTACAAATAAGTAAATAAATACTTACCTATTTCCGACAAGCATTTAAGAGTTATGTTACGGAATAAAGGTACACTCATGAATTTTTGAACCAAAGTACTAATCAAATCAGTTTCAAACAAATAACCAAGTGGAATCCAATGCATAAATCTCAATAATGTTTCCAGTGTAGCTGAAACAAGAGGCGCATTTTGGGATACATCAAGAACAGATAAGCAAAGCTGAAATATTTGACGAAACTCCTGACACATGGAATCTTTTAAATGTTTTGCTTTATTCTGAGTCATTTGTCCAAGAGAAAAATCGAAGACCTCTTCACTAAGTAACCTTAATATAACCATGTTATTCTGACAAAGTGCATCGTTAGTCTTACTAGCACCAACAATGTCACTTATAAAAGAAGGCCAATTTATTGGCCACTCATGTTTAAGGATCTACGAGAATGATTAAATTATGTTACCTCAACAAGTATCATGTTTAATTTTCCTATGTATGTTTTTTCGGACTCAAGAAGCTCGGTATTTGAAGAAGTTTGTATAATAAGACCTACGATGTACTTTTTAATTCCTGAAAATTTAAAAAGACACGTATTACCTTCACATTGTGCTCTAGCTAGCACCTTCCAACGGGTTTTAATAAGAGCTTCTAGGATTTGCAGTGCAAAGTATTTTGTTTCCTTGTTTTCGCTGTATTCTAGAATAGAGTCAACCCTAGTCCATGCATCGGGATGTTCTTTAAGTGCGTTTAGTATCTTTTCTGCCAGCTTTTGCTGAGCTCCACTCTCACGGTACATACAGTTCACTACTTTATCCAGTAGCGCGATGTCCAGGCGTTGGGAAAAATCAAGGAGTTGATTCGCGACTTCATCCGATATGCTATTATTTTGTAACTAAATAAATTATTAATGAAATTTGGGTGATTAGACGACATAATGTGATAAAAGTAACAATAAAGTCATTACAAACAAAATATTTCAAATAAAAAACCATGCATCACCTCAAAAGACATTAGACACTAAAAATTTTCACGTGGGAACACTGATTCAAGGTCGAATGGCGAAAATATTTGGTTCAACTGTTCGCCAAGGAAAAAAACAAAATTCTTTGTTTGGATCACTATTAATGAAAATTTAAAATCTAAATAGATTTGTTTGAAGCTTAAATTTTGATAAATTGTTATAATGTAACAGCGCTTTATTTTTAAGAGTACGTGATTACTGAAAAATTAACATAGCTCTTGTAATGGTCAGGAAATTACGATGATATAAGAATTAAACAGGTGTAACGACACAAATTAATGGCCGACATATTGCGTAAATTAAATTCAATTTTATTTACGTTGCACCAATGAGAAAAAAGCGAAACTTGCCGTTTTTAACCAATAGTGTGCAAGTAGGCATGGCATGCTATTTAAGCACGGCAATTTACCATGCAAGTCAGTTGTGGCATTTGCATTCTACCTGCTTCACGCGTGTGCGTTCTGTCGGCTGTCAATACCTACGCTGGTGATTTGATAGTTTCACCAACAACTAACTACATCCGTGACTCATCTTGTTGCGGTATACCGGAGAGACGAGCCAATTAAGTGCAGAACCTGCAGGACGTTATCCACATCGTGATTACAGCTCAACCACGGGAGCGACAACTCAACCAGAGTCCACCCAAGGCTCTAGGACATCTTCAACTCTGAAGACTTCAAGAGAACGCATTACCAGGCCCTCTTAAGGGCCCCCTATCAGTAACTAATCTCTATTCAGAGCACCTTAACCGAGTTTGTAACGTCGTACGGCATTTACTAGAAGCCGGGGCGTTTACAAAATTGGCGACCGCGCCAGGATATTGATTATTGTTCTGATTTTTTTGGTATAAATAAAATTGACTTCCTTTTTCATCTATTTTGGATAAAAATCGATTAACATTTGCGTTTTTCTCTACCGTGATCGTGGCTTTCTGGGAATTTTGTTGGGTATATATATTCCTGGATTTGTGGTGAATTTTTTTGGGGGGTATAATAATCTGTTCGTCTTTCATACGTACAAAACGGCACCATACGTCCTGGACAGGCTAAATTGCGGATAATTTCAATTTTTGGAAGCAGTTACTGTTCTGCGCTCATTCAACTGTGGAAAAAAATAATACATTGGCATCAAAGGCCAACGGGGCCTCTGTTCATCTTTCCTACGTACAAAAAAGGCACCGTACGTACTCGACAGACTCAATTGCGGATTTTTGGAAGAAGATACTTCGTGCTTTTGTTCTGCGCTCATTCAACTGTGGAAGCTGTTTGTGGGTAAGCGTTTCGTTAAAGTATATTTATATATTTTCATATTGCTTATAAATTTATGCTTTTAAGATCCCGTAAGATTGTTAAAATGTCAGGTCAAATTTTAGATATTGATGTTCCTGTTTGGGATGGAGATAGTGAGCTATTTTTTATGCGCGTTGACTCAGCTTTCTCCCCGTTTCCTGATTATGACAGTCATCAAAACTGTCAAAGGTTTTTGCTAAACTACCTTCTGAATTGCAGCGACGGATTTATCCTAAGCTTGAGGCCATTTGGAAGCTACCTAATCCCATTTTGGGCCTACAAAACGAGGTAGAATCCTTGCTTGGACCCACGGAAACTGAGTAGATAATAAACAAATATGCGCAGTTAGATATGCCAAATCTTGGCCCCATCGAAATACTGAGGAAATTACGGAAACGTTGGTATAAAACCAACATTTCTGACCATGAGGCTAAGGTTGTTTTTATTAACAAACTTCCCCAAACATTAAAACTCTTTGCCAGACAGCTCCCCAACACTCTCTCTCTATAGATGACTTATCTGAGAGATGGGAGTTAGAATATAGGGTTTTGGAACCCAAAGTGAATCCATCATCCTTTTCTTCACCCCCGCAAGATGATAGACTCTCCTCTTTAGAGAGAACAGTGGCGAACATGGCTAAAGTTCTAAAAGGATTGGCCATTACCAAATCCGAGCTAAATCAAGTGAATGCTCGACCAAAATTCGTTTCCAAGTCAAATTATAATGGTAGGCGGCGATCGAGATCTCCGCAATCCTTTAATAAATATGCTCCAAAGAACTGGTGTTATAACCTCCAGAAGTTTTTTTATACTTGCCAAGTTTGTCTTTGTCGTTCCGAAGAATTTCCGAATGAGTGTCAATTTCCACAGCTGACGGATGGGACAACAGACCGCAGGCACAAGGGTGCATCAGTATCGGGAAACGTCTGGCGCAGGAAGTAGAAGACTTACTTTCTGCACATCAACGGCATCAACGGCGCTACAGGGAAGAAGCCAACTACAATCCGACATCCCTGTCGACTTTTTTCGTCCACGCCGATTTTTTTACATAGAGAACCAAACAGACAATGCCGGTCGCAATCACCAGCCTACTTGTTTGCATGATCCGGCCAAACAGCCCAACGAACTTCTGCACCTTCTTGATTTCAAAACTGGCGAAGAGTTCATCGTAGACACAGGTGCGGCATTCTCAGTTCTCAAAGGTGATTCAATGGCCGAGATGTCGCTAGGCGTTATTCTCGCAACAGCTACAGGCGAGCCCATACCAACATATGGCTGCCGGTACCGCACACTCAACATAGGTCTACGACGTGAATTTTCCCACAACTTCATCATTGCCAAGGTCTCACATAATATAATAGGCCTTGATTTCCTTCTAAAGAAGAATTCTCAAGGCTTTTGGAAGAGGAAATCATCAGACCATCGAAAAGTTCATGGGCGTCACCACTGCACTTAGTCTCTAAATCAAACGGATCGTACAGAGCCTGTGGAGACTACCGTAAGCTAAATTCAGTGACAAAATCTGATGCATATCCTATTCCAAATATCAACACTTTACTTGAAAACTCAACGGCAGCAATTTCTTCTCAGTGATTGACCTCAGACAAGCGTACCATCACATACCGGTAGCACCAGAGGATATCGATAAAACTGCAGTCATCACTCCATTTGGCCTTTTTGAATATCTTTACATGCCTTTTGAACTTAAGTGTGCTACTCAGACATTTCAAAGATTCATAGACAACATACTTCGCGACGACTCTGCTTATTGTATGTCATATCTCGATGACATTATGGTATTCAGTCGAGATCTAGAATCTCATGCGAAACATCTACGAAATGTCCTCTCGCGCTTATCCAACCACGGACTCAAGATGAACTGTGACAAGACGCAGATTGCAACTTCATCCGTCGACTTCTTAGGGCAACGTATCACGGCCCAAGGTATTCAACCGTTGCCGTCAAAGACGAATTCAATCAAGAATATCAAATCACCAAGGACTGTGAGCGATTTGCAGAAAATCCTGGGAGTTCTAAACAATTATCGCAAGTTCCTTCCGGGCCTTTCAAAACAACTTTATCCTTTGTGCAGGCACCTGCGAAACCAAAAAGGACTTAGCAAAAATTCCATCATTGCTTGGTCATCCGAAGACGAGGAATTACTTCGATTTGCCATCAACTCGTTAGCAAATACCACAATGCTAACGCATCCAGATTTCGAAAAGCCATTTCTACTCACGACAGATGCTTCTGAATTCGCTATTGGAGCAACTTTGGAACAAGAGATCGACGGAGTTCGGAAGCCTATCAGTTTCTACTCGCGTACTCTCCAACCAGTAGAAACGAGGTACGACACTTTCGGCCGAGAACTACTCGCCATCCACGACGCAGTGCGCCATTTTATCAGCATCATTGGCAGTAGCAGATTTGTTGTTTCACAGATCATGCACCACTAGTTAGCGCACTTCGAAACGCAACTTCATCTATCGCCAAGTACCTGCCAGAGTGGAAAGACAGCTTTCTCGTCTAAGCGAATAGCAATTTGACGTCTTTCACGTCAAGGGCAAACAGAACTTCATTGCAGATGCCCTGTCTAGGCCAGACGTCTCTATACAACCACCTTCGCCGTCACCATTCACTGTCAACTCCGTGGCACTCAGTGAACCTGCACTAACGCCAACTCTCCTGGGAACTGAACAACGCGGTGACATTCACATTCAAAGATCAATAGCCCGTCACCCAACCAAGTTCATATGCCGTCTGTGGGAAGGCTTACCAATTGTTTACTTCACGAGTAGGCAGCCCAACAAGCCAGTTCTGCCGACCAGCCTTCAGAAAAAAGTTTTCGATTCAATTTACTCAATTTCTTACCCAGGAAGCCAAGCGACTGTCCGACTTCTTACAGATCGTTTCTGGGGTCACAGACTTAGGCAGAATGTTAAACGATGGGTCTCAGAGTGTGCTATTTGTCAGAAAAACAAGATCACACGACACACTTGTTCTAAGTTGCAACATTTTCGATCTACTTCTCGCCTAGCCATCGTCCACATCGACATAGTTCATCTGACAAAGGTTCGAGGTTTCAGCTACCTTCTAACTATGATCGATAGATTTACACGGTGGCCTGCGGCATTACCTCTTAGCACCATTTCTGCGGACGAAGTAACTAACGGTTTTATCTCTGCATGGATATCCAATTATGGTGTTCCCAATGAGGTCATCATGGGCAGAGGCACTTGCTTCTCATCTGATCGTTTCAAACCACCTTGCGGTACATGGGATGCATCTTACGCCAGACGACTGCCTACCATCCCCAAGCTAATGGCATGGTAGAAAAATTGCATAGGGAACTCAAAGCTGCTTTAGCATCCTCGTCCATTAATGGCAACTGGGTCGATGCACTACCTTTAATTCTGCTTGCCATGCGTTCCCGTACTCGTGAATCTATTAAAACGTCTGCGTCACAACTCTTGTATGGCATGGATCTACGCCTGCCTAGTTAGCTCCCACGTCTACTACCGGCACAAGATGACCCACAAAACGAAGCTACCCGCCTTCGACTTTATTTTGGTAACATGTCCGAACAGCAGCCGAGACACACGCCTCGTCCAGTCTTCGTTCACGCACAGCTCCACAGCTGCAAGAGAGTACTCGTTCGCAACAATAATGCTGTTGCACCACTACAACCAAAGTATCGCGGTCCTTACCCGATTTTACTCAAACAACCAAAATACTTCATCATTATGCAAGGCGCTACACCGACATCAGTAAGCATAGACAGGTTGAAACCGTTTATCGAACCACCTGATCCTGAGAACGTTCAACCTTCTACACGCGTCTCAGGCTCCGTCTGCTCACAATCTCAATATCCTGATTTGTATAACGCGTAATTGATTTTTTTTAAACATTAACATTAACTATCAAAATTTTTTAACCTTTCGTTATTTCTCGTATTTGTCTCACGTGGCATAACCAGCTGTTCTTAGCTAACAATTGTGTAGCATTTTTGAATAGTTCTTTGGTATTATGCCATCTCTGAGGCAATGTTCGTGTACATATTTTTATGCAGTTACCTTTGATTTTAATGTATATATTTTTACATTATAATGTGTTTCTCACACATGACATCACACTGCCTATTTTGGTATGACCAGCTACTTAGAGCTAACGCTTTCGTGTAGCGACACTAAGTAGTGATCAGCTTCATATCATGGTACAGGCCACTTTCAATGCATATCTCAACTTTATCAATTGCACAAGACCACTCTACAAATGTCATGACCACAACGTCGAGCACTCTAGCTCCTTTGGTCGTATACAAACCCATTGACAACGATCCAACCTGCTTAGGTTTTAACTTAAACCTGGCAAATTCAGAGGCGATTTACCTCGAAATTTTCACGCTGCGGTTCCAAAAACTTACACTGCTCTATTTTGCCTCACGTGGTATGACCGACCACTAGAGCTAACAATTTGTGTAACAATTCCTAGTGGTTACCTGGCATCATATCATTGTTGAAGCAACCAACAAGCATATTTAAGCCCAGCACTTATGGTTCATCATATTTTTGCTTAACTTGGTTCGAACTCTGTCATGCATTTCTTATCTAGCCTCGCAGAGAGGAATTTTGTTTCCTTTTTTTCAGAGAGGAAAGTGTTGTAACGACACAAATTAATGGCCGACATATTGCGTAAATTAAATTCAATTTTATTTACGTTGCACCAATGAGAAAAAAGCGAAACTTGCCGTTTTAACCAATAGTGTGCAAGTAGGCATGGCATGCTATTTAAGCACGGCAATTTACCATGCAAGTCAGTTGTTGCATTTGCATTCTGCTTTGCGTTACGCGTGTGCATTCTGTCGGCTGTCAATACCTACGCTGGTGATTTGATAGTTTTTCACCAACAATTGGCTACATCCGTGACTCATCTTGTTGCGGTACAACCAGCGAGACGAGCCAATTAATTGCAGAACCGGAACGACGTTATCCACATCGTGATTACAACTTGACCACGGGAGCAACAACAACCAGAGTCCACTCAAAACTCTAGGACATCTTCACACTCTGAATAATTCAGGAGAACACACGATCAGGCCCTCTTAAGGGCCCCCATATCAGTAACAAATCTCTATTCAGAGCACCTTAACCGAGTTTGTAACGTCGTACTGTATTTACTTGAAGCCGTGGCGTTTACAACTGTAACAATAGCATGTAACGACACAAATCAATCGCCGACATATTGCGTAAATTAAATTCAAATTTATTTACGTTGCACCAATGGGAAAAAAGCAAATTGCCGTTTAACCACGTTTAACCACGTTTAACCACGTTTAACCAATAGTATGCAAGTACACATATTGCATGCTATTTAAGCACGGTAATTTACCATGTAAGTCAGTTGTGGCATTTGCCTTCTACCTGCTTCACGCGTGTGCGTTCTGTCGGTTGTCAATACGTGTGCACTCTGTCGGCTGTCAGTATCTACTCATCTTGTTGCGGGATACCGGAGAGACGAGCCAATTGAGTGCAGGACCTGCAGGGCACCATCCACAACACGATCACAGCTCAACCACGGGAGCAACAAATCAACCAGAGTCCACCCAAGGCTCTAGGACATCTTCACTTCGGAAGACTTCAAGTGAACGTATTACCTGGCCCTCTTAAGGGCCCCCATATCAGCAAATAATCTCTATTCAGAGCACCTTAACCGAGTTTGTAACGTCGTACGGCATTTACTTGAAGCCGGGGACGTTTACAAAATTGGCGACCGCGCCAGGATATTGATTATTTATCTGATTTTTTTTTGGGTATAAATAAATTGACTTTCTTCTTCATTTGTTTGGGATGAATCGACTAACATTTGCGTTTTCTTTACCCTGATCCTGTTTTTCTGTTAGGTATATATTCGTGAATTTGTGGTGTTCGTCTTCCCTAAAGGAAGATTTCAAATTTTGGAAGCAGTGGGTTATTCTTGCTGTTGAAAATAATAATTCATTGGCACTTAAGAGCTAACGGGCCCTTGTTCGTCTTCCCTACGGGACAATTTCAATTTTTTGGAAGGAGTGACGCTGTTCTGTGTTGAAATAATAATACATTGTCATCAAAGGCCATCAGGGCCTCTGTTCGTTTTTTCCTTTTGTACTGGACAATATCAAGCAACAGTGGAAGCTGTTTGTGGGTAAACGTTTCGTTATATATTTATACATTTATATATACATTTTCATATTGCTTATAAATTTATGCTTTTAAGATCCCGTTAGATTGTTAAAATGTCAGGTCCAATTTTAGATATTGATGTTCCTGTTTGGGATGGAGATAGTGAGTTATTTTTTTATGCGCGTAGACTCCGCTTTCTCCCCGTTTCCTGATTATGACAGTCATCAAAAACTGTCGAAGGTTTTGCTAAACTACCTTCTGAATTGCAGCGACGGATTTATCCTAAGCTTGAGGCCATTATGAAGCTACCTAATCCCATTTTGGGCCTACAAAACGAGGTAGAATCCTTGCTAGGACCCACGGAAACTGAGGCAGATAATAAACAAATATGCGCAGTTAGATATGCCAAATCTTGGCCCCATAGAAATACTGAGGGAATTACGGAAACGTTGGTATAAAACCAACATTTCTGACCATGAGGCTAAGGTTGTTTTTATTAACAATCTTCCCCAAACATTAAAACTCTTTGCCAGACAGCTCCCCAACACTCTCTCTATAGATGACTTATCTGAGAGATGTGAGTTAGAATATAGGGTTTTGGAACCCAAAGTGAATCCATCATCCTTTTCTTCACCCCCGCAAGATGATAGAATCTCCTCCTTAGAGAGAACAGTGGCGAACATGGCCAAAGTTCTAGAAGGATTGGCCATTACCAAATCGGAGATAAATCATGTGAATGCTCGACCAAAATTCGTTTCCAAGTCAAATTATAATGGTAGGCGGCGATCGAGATCTCCGCAATCCTTTAATAAATATGCTCCAAAGAACTGGTGTTATAACCACCAGAAGTTTTTTATGCTTGCCAAGTTTGTCTTTGTCGTTCCGAAGAATTTCCGAATGAGTGTCAATTTCCACAGCTGACGGAGAGGACAACAGACCGCAGGCACAAGGGTGCATCAGTATCGGGAAACGTCTGGCGCAGGAAGTAGAAGACCGTACTTTCTGCACATCAACGGCATCAACGGCGCTACAGGGAAGAAGCCAACTACAATCCGACATCCCTGTCGACTCTTTTCGTCCACGCCGAATTTTTCACATAGAGAACCAAACAGACAATGCCGGTCGCAATCACCAGCCTACTTGTTTGCATGACCCGGCCAAACAGCCAAACGAACTTCTGCACCTTCTTGATTTCAAAACTGGCGAAGAGTACATCGTAGACACAGGTGCGGCAGTCTCAGTTCTCAAAGGTGATTCAATGGCCGAGATGTCGCTAGGCGTTCTTCTCGCAACAGCTACAGGCGAGCCCATACCAACTTATGGCTGCCAATACCGCACACTCAACATAGGTCTACGACGTGAATTTTCCCACAACTTCATCATTGCCAAGGTCTCACATAATATAATAGGCCTTGATTTCCTTCTAAAATTTCGGCTCATTGTTGATCTTGCCAATCAAAAGATCATCGACCCCTCCACCGGACTTGAACAAAGCTTTTGGACACTTGCCTCCGAGCGTTTGGAGTTACAGGTCATTCAGCCAACCCCAGTGCATCATTCAGCAGAGATATCAGCAGCTCTTCGAAAATACAAATCGCTTTTCGATCTTAACAAATCCGATCTACGAGTCTCCAACACGATGCATCATATCGTCACAGAAGGACAACCTATTGCACTCAAGAAGCGACCACTGGCTCCTGCTAAGCTGAAAGCTGCCCAAGAAGAATTCTCAAGGCTTTTGGAAGAGGGAATCATCAGACCATCGAAAAGTTCATGGGCGTCACCACTGCACTTAGTCTCAAAATCAAACGGATCGTACAGAGCCTGTGGAGACTACCGTAAGCTAAATTCAGTGACAAAATCTGATGCATATCCTATTCCAAATATCAACACATTACTTGAAAAACTCAACGGCAGCAATTTCTTCTCAGTGATTGACCTCAGACAAGCCTACCATCACATCCCGGTAGCACCAGAGGATATCGAGAAAACTGCAGTCATCACTCCATTTGGCCTTTTCGAATATCTTTACATGCCTTTTGGACTTAAGTGTGCTACACAGACATTTCAAAGATTCATGGACAACATACTTCGCGACGACTCTGCTTATTGTATGTCATATCTCGATGACATTATGGTATTCAGTCCAGATCTAGAATCTCATGCGAAACATCTACGAAATGTCCTCTCACGCTTATCCAACCACGGACTCAAGATCAACTGTGACAAGACGCAGATTGCAACTTCATCCGTCGACTTCTTAGGGCATCGTATCACGGCCCAAGGTATTCAACCGTTGCCGTCAAAGACGAATTCAATCAAGAATATCAAGTCACCAAGGACTTTGAGCGATTTGCAGAAAATCCTGGGAGTACTAAACTATTATCGCAAGTTCCTTCCAGGCCTTTCAAAACAACTTTATCCTTTGTGCAGGCACCTGC